>CM062809.1:1168622208-1168774708 GCA_031772625.1 Pinus tabuliformis
CCTGCCCAGTCATTATGTTGAGTCACCTGCCTGTGTGGCCTCCTGCCACGTCACTGCCACGTATCCCTGCCACTGTACCTGCCACGTCACCATCCGTACATGATGACGTCATGCTGACGTCATCCCGCCACGTCGTCCTACTGACGTCATGCTGACGTCACCCGCCGTACAATGTCACATCATGCTGATGTCATCAGCATCTTTTTGGTGCAAAGGCGCAAAAATCGCACTTCGGAGCCCCGGAATCCGATTCTGAGGCAGTTTTTGATGACATCGCTAGATTTTTTGGGCCTGAATGGGGAATCTTCAGGGAATCTTTTCATTCTGCGGCCCCCAGCAAGCCCGAAAGACGCCGAATGACCCATTTTTCCTCGCGAAACTTGGCGGAAGGAGCCGAAATCAGTTTCGAAAGAAACAGAGGCTGAGCAGCGGCCATTTATTTGTGAATAAGACCCACAACACATCAGAACAACATCAATTTATTGCCAAAGGGTGTTAGAGGAAGAAGGAGAGCCAAAGAGTATCAGTCGAAGATTTTTAAAGGGCTCGAAGTACTTAAACATTGATGAGCCCTCCAGAAAGTCAAATCAAGAGGAGTAAGCCCATCCTAGCTCTCAAATCACAGTCAGAGGCATTTAAAACTGCTGAACAGCAAGGGTGCAAAGACCAATGCACATTTATGACAGATGAAGAGCACAGAGCCACCAGGACAGATATTAACTCATTTTGATACAGCTGCCCCCAGCAAAGCCCAAAGATATTTTCTGGCATTTATTTCTAGATAGGATTAGGTTAAAGTAATCAATTTTCTGTCAGACCTGTTAGGTCGGCTGTAATAGATAAATTTTTGATAAATCTTCCCTATATATACCACCCTCTGTATTGTTTAAAGGGTCAGTTAGTTGATAGTTTTTCAGTGGAGACTCGCACTATATACCTGATATGTTTTCTGTAATCAAAGACTGCTGAAAAGCTTGGAGGAAGGACTGTATGCTCTGTGTTTAATGGTTTCAAGAAGTGAATTTGGAATTCATGTGCTGCAACATGACTCAATAAGTTTTCCTATCTCTGTTTTTTTCATTGATATACCGTCTAAATAACAGAAAGAAAGAATAGTCTAGAATCGGTTTAACTGCCCTCTATGCTCATTTTCTGCTGTTTCTTTATGTTTTCCTCTAGATCAGTCATGAATATGAATTCCCTTCAGCTCATATTTCCCCTAATCCATCCATCTTTTCCAGTTGTCTAGGAATTCTTAACTGCTCCTAGATAGAGCTCATTCACTTTCCCCCTTTAAGCATAGTGAGAGATTCTTTGTTGCCTCTCATTCCTTATCCCTCATTCCATCCTTTTAAGCTTTAAGTGTTGTTTCATGAGAAGCTATCTTGCTCCTTATTTCTCTTGTGACCAAGAAAAGGCACCAGCAGTCCGACTCCTTGACTCCACGCCCAATGGTTTGAAACTTCCAGACTATGCCTTGCCTCTCTGTCTGAAAACATCAATTTTCCCACCAAGAAACAAAACAAAAAACCCTTTGAACTCGAGACCTAGCCTAAAATCCTTTTAAAAACAAAGCTAAATCTAAAATAGAGAGCCCTCTCTGATTGTAGGTTGGCTAGAACCTGCAGTCCAAAGTTGGTCTGTGGTTACCTCGGCTGTATCCTTTTCCAGAGCTTAAGGACAACCTGAGTGATAACATAATGGCAACTCCACTGGGGACCTTCCTCAGATAATTTTACAAAGTATCACAAAGAAAGTTGTAAATCTCCACTAGGAGGAGCCAAACCTTCACAACCATTTTTCAAGTCTAGTTCTGATCTTTGATGGTGGACAGAGATCAGGCACTCAAAGTTAATATATCCACCTGGCGACTCCACATCATCCTCATAATAAAGACTCCACTGGAGAAATGAACCCGAAAGAAATTTATGAGCAGATCAGACTTTTGACCTGGATTATTATCCAAGAGGTCATGTTCTTTCTCCTCCATAAAATTTTGCTATACATTTGTTTGAACTTGACTTTTATGTTTTTCCCATAGAAAATGTTGAAGAAAGCCCTCCTTGCACATTAGAACAACAGCCTCTAAATGTTGCTGATGCTCACCTTATAGTCAAGGGGGACACTAATGTCAAATCAAATCATCCTATCCCTATGCACACTGAACCCAATCATTTAGCCCCTGTACACAATCCCCTGCCTCGTAAGGTTCCTGATAGATATAAGCCACTCATTTTGCCTCCTATGCTTAATCCTTTGCCCAAAAATCATCCCATGTATCTCCCAAGATTTGATGGAGAGAATGGAGTTATTGCCCAAAAGCATATCCAGGCTTTTGATGATTATGTAAACATTTTTGAAGTAGAAGATGAGGATGTTAGTCTTAGGCTATTTGCCCTTTCTTTGCAAAGTGAAGTTAGGACTTGGTTTAAAGCATTGCTTGAGGCAAGCATCTCAAATCTCCAGCAGTTATTCAAACTCTTCCTTGATAGATGGATGACCAAAGTCAATTTCCTCGCGCTCATAGAAGAATATAATCAGTTAAAAAGGATTCCAAATGAATCTGTTCAGCAATTTTCTGACCGATTCAATCAAGTTTATCATTCTATACCATTGAATATAAGACCTCCCCTGATTTGGCCATATTACATTATCCAGCAGCATTTGATCCAGAAATAGAATTCCATCTGAGAGAAAGGAGCCCCTCTACTATGCGGCAGATGCAGAACATGGCAGTAGATGTAGAGGTTAATCTGAAAGTTAGGGAGGAGAAGTTGAAAGCAGAAAAAGAGGATGAACTTGATATCTTTGTAAAGAAAGCAGAGGAATTAAAGTAGATGTGCACAACAAAAGTTGAACATTTAGAGCACCAGAACAGATCTACTTTGCGAAAGGAAAGTAATGATATACATGCTCAAACCTGCCACAAAACAGATGACATATTCATACCTCCATACTTAATGGAGCATTCTGTTGATATAATGTATGAATATAATAGCTTCTCTTCTTTCAACTGTCTACCCAAATATGATCAGTATGATGATGACTGTGAGCCTAACGACCAAATCAGCCTTACAGAGGAGTCAGGCATTATTCTGGCAGAAAGCTCAGTTCAGGTTCAGCTGCCTGAACCCAATGATCAGAATGCCAATCTCAGCCATGAAGAAAAGGAAGAAAGCGCAGAATGTGTTGATTTCAGCGAAGGAAATTTACCATTTTGTTTCAAGTCTTTTTAGTTTATTAGGGAAAACTATCATGCTATTAATAATCAAGTGTCATTATGTTCTGTTACTGATCAGCTAGAGGAAAGTCCAGGACTTGATCCTAAAGCATTAACACTGGATTTGCAGCCCCAAAGTGCCAGTGAAGGACAGATTGAGGAAGACTCAGAAGCGGCAGCATGTGACCAAAAAATCCAACTGGATTTCCCGCCTATCGGTTTTCAACCATCTCAGATATTTGAAGAAGAAAAGGAGCAGTCAGCACAAATTTGTCAAGTGCCATCTGAGCCAGCTTTCAAAGAATTACAGCTACCATCCCATGTTTTGTAGAATTCATCTGATGGTAAACTGCGTGATGAGGTAAAACACTGCTCTTCTCCGCTAGTAGGCTGCGAACCACGGTATCAAGTGGTTGATGATCCCTCAATTCTAAAGCATGATAGCTCTCCCAAACTTTTGTACAGTTCTTTAGTTCAGTCCAGCAATAATGTATATATGCTACAAGACCCTTTTGTACAGTTTCTTGTTTCAGCAAAGAAGGTCAGCTGCTTCCTGATCTTCTCAAAGATTAATAAAGCCATATCAGATTACAAGATCTCCATTTCAGGTAACAGCAAGCACAGGCAGCAGGGGCCATTCATATTTATAATGCTTAAGTGGCTACATTGGCTTTTTCATTTCACCTAACGGCAAAGTAAGTACAGGTTAGGGTAGGTAGGTAGGATTAATAAGGCAACCATCCAAGCAAAGTTTGCAGAATACAGCATCAATTGAAAATAAGGCAGTCTGACCTGCTGTTCTTGGCTTTTCACAAGGAAAAGCCATCCCCAAGTGGAGCCACTGTTAGCCTCCTACTGCAGCAGGTATTCATTTTTCATGATTGACATTTTTACATGCCAAATATGTCATACTCTGCAAGCTGCAGTATTCCATATTTCCACAAAAAGCAATGAAAGTGCGCTGGTCCAAATGGCACTGTTGTATTCCATTTGTGATGAGTTTTTTCAGTTAAGGGAAGACCAAACAGCTAAATCTTGGTCTCCCCAGATTTCAATTTCCTGTTGTAGAATATAGAGAATGTATCTGCCCAAACAACTAAATCTTGGCATATTTGTAGATAAGTAGAGAATTAAAGGGACCCAACTGTTTAATCTGGGCCCTGGCAGAAATAAGTGTAGATTTAGATAGGAAAAATTGAAAAAAAAAAGAAAAAATTGTAATTCCGGGTCTGCAAGTCTAAGTGCAACCTACTCAGAAAAGAAGAAAAAATGTTAGGACAATAGGCTGGGTAGGTAGCTGTTTGGTGGCAGAATGATGACTGATGATAAATTTTGTGTCTCGCAATGTCTTATCTTTTCAAATCACAGTTATCAGGCAGTTTTATTTCAAAGGAGGTACTCAAGCTAGAATTCACTAACCTCCCCTTCTTCTCATTTCCCCCAAGTCACTTACTAACATCCCCCAAGAGGTCAAGATCTGCTTGAGCCTCTCAGTTTCATCATTTCCATGACATTCGCCTTGGTGAGGATCTGCTTCACCCAAGGATTGCTCACTCATCTTCTGTGAGCCTTCTTTTCCCAACAAAGCCTAAGGTCTCATACCTTAGCGCCCTCTGTTCATCTCCATATTAACTACTAACTTTATTATATAAACTCCCTATCAGTTTTTCCCTTCCCCTATTAAAATCATGTATATAAAACTCCCTTATGTAAATACTCCCTCCCGGGCATTATAGCCATAATTCTACTGAGTCCGGGAAATCATAGTCCATCTGGGGCTGTTTTTAGCCCATCCGAGTCATATTAGGGATTAATCTGACACCTGTTCAGACTAATAACCTCTTCCTTAACTCTAAAAAAAAAACCCACTCAAGTTTTAGGCATAAATTGCTAACCCGCACTCAAAAAACCCATAAACCCGCCATTTCCTAAGTCTAAACCCACCGCGCGCTATATTTAAAATGGGAATATTCCCGCGAATATCCCCGCCCGCTAACCCGCCGCCGCCTCGCATCTACCGCCAACCGTTGGATCTTCTGCCCCGCAGATCGACGGTGGGCGGGCCGTCCCATCTCCAAAACGCTCGAGCTTTAGCGTCCGGGAGATGGGTGGTATTTCCGCCGTACCTCCCGCCACGCGTCAAGCGTTGGGCCATGGCGGAGCCCTCTCCCCTGAAATCGCCTTTGTCCATAAGCGGTGCACCCAAAACCGAAAACCGCCCCTACCTGCCCAGTGACGTCACCCCCCTGCCTAGTCACTATGCTGAGTCACCTGCCTGCGCTGCCTCCTGCCACGTCACTGCCATGTATCCCTGCCACCGTACCTGCCATGTCACCATCTGTACATGATGACGTCATGCTGACATCATCCCGCCACGTCGTCCTGCTGACGTCACCTGCCGTACAATGTCACATCATGCTGACGTCATCAGCATCTTTTTGGCGCAAAGGCGTGAAAATCGCACTTCGGAGCCCCGGAATCCGATTCTGAGGCAGTTTTTGATGAGCGATTTGCGCCTAGATTTTTTGGGCCTGAATGGGGAATCTTCAGGAATCTTTTCATTCTGCAGCCCCCAGCAAGCCCGAAAGACGCCGAATGACCCATTTTTCCTCGCGAAACTTGGCGGAAGGAGCAGAAAGCAGTTTCGAAAGAAACAGAGGCCGAGCAGCGACCATTTCTTTGTGAATAAGACCCACAGCACATTCGAACAACATCAATTTATTGCCAAAGGGTGTCAGAGGAAGAAGGAGAGCCAAAGAGTATCAGTCGAATATTTTTAAAGGGCTCGAAGTACTTAAACATTGATGAGCCCTCCAGAAAGTCAAATGAAGAGGAGTAAGCCCTTCCTAGCTCTCAAATCATAGTCAGAGGCATTTAAAACCGCCGAACAGCAAGGGTGCAAAGACCAATGCACAGTTATGACAGATGAAGAGCACAGAGCCACCAGGACAGATATTAACTCATTTTGATACAGTTGCCCCCAGCAAAGCCCAAAGATATTTTCTGGCATTTATTTCTAGATAGGATTAGGTTAAAGTAACCAATTTTCTGTCAGACCTGTTAGGTCGGCTGTAATAGATAAATTTTTGATAAATCTTCCCTATAGATAGCACCCTTTGTATTGTTTAAAGGGTTGGTTTGTTGATAGTTTTTCAGTGGAGACTCGCACTGTATACCTGATATGTTTTCTGTAATCAAAGACTACTGAAAAGCTTGGAGGAAGGACTGTATGCTCTGTGTTTAATGGTTTCAAGAAGTGAATTTGGAATTCATGTGCTACAACATGACTCAATAAGTTTTCCTATCTCTGTTTTTTTCATTGATATATCGTCTAAATAGCAGAAAGAAAGAATAGTCTAGAATTGGTTTAACTACCCTCTATGCTCATTTTCTGTTGTTTCTTTATGTTTTCCTCTGGATCAGTCATGAATATGAATTCCCTTCGGCTCATATTTCCCCTAATCCATCCATCTTTGACAGTTGTATAGGAATTCTTAACTGCTCCTAGATAGAGCTCATTCACTTTCCCCCTTTAAGCATAGTGAGAGATTCTTTGTTGCCTCTCATTCCTTATCCCTCATTCCATCCTTTTAAGCTTTAAGTGTTGTTTCATGAGTAGCTATCTTGCTCCTTATTTCTCTTGTGACCAAGAAAACACATCAGCAGTCCGACTCCTTGACTCCACTCCCAATGGTTTGAAACTTCCAGACTATGCCTTGCCTCTCTGTCTGAAAACATCAATTTTCCCACCAAAAAACAAAACAAAAAACCCTCTGAACTCAAGACCTAGCCTAAAATCCTTTTTAAAAACAAAGCTAAATCTAAAAGAGAGAGCCCTCTCTGATTGCAGGTTGGCTAGAACCTGCAGTCCAAAGTTGGTCTGTGGTTACCTCGGCCATATCCTTTTCGGAGCTTAAGGACAACCTGAGTGATAACACTTGCTTTGAGAAGGCTCTTTTTCCCTCCAGATCTTAAAAATGATGCAGTTAGGGCTACCAGAAACCTTTTCGCATGAAACGAAAGGGGTTCCTCACTGGAACAGATGCTCCCAACACAACAGAGTAGTCCTCTTGGCCCGAAAGCAGTAAGAAATAGTAGATCTAGGAAATGGCAGTCGGATGCAGTTCTACCGGCTTCAGACTTGGATCACCAACGGAGGCGGCCCTCAAATAGCTCTGATACCATGTAGGAATTTACAGGGTAAGTTCCTCAGACATAACACCAAAGGACACCGCTCACAAACAGATCACAGATTAATACACCAGTATTTTGACGTGGTTAAAACCCTCAAAGTGGGAAACAGTCCACGACCTGAGCCAACGCGGCCACTTCAGGCAATTTATTAATAAAAGAATGAAAGTTTACATAAGCTTCTCTCATAGACGGATTACCCTACAAATGACCCTCCATGCGCTTTAAATAGAAATCATGGACCAATTGGGTGTCAAGCCACGGATCAAGTGTCGGTAATACCGAGGAGAGAATGAACTGTCGGATCACTACATATCGTGACCGTCGGATTGTAAGTTACAAAATGTACAAGGTAAAGAAACACACTTTACCTAACTCTATACTTAACTCTATACTAGACCAAGTTGTACTTAACTATTTCCTATGTGTCGAAATATCCTAACATCCCCCCTTAAGAACAACTTGGGATAGGATTGAAGGATTTACAAATATGACACAATAGGAGAAGGAAGGAGGCACTAGAGCCTATGACAACCCCCCTTTTTATTTAGTTTTAGTAATAAAGCTAAAGAAATGGGGACCCTTCTAAAAAATAAAAACTAGCACTTATGTTTCCCTTTGAATAAAACATGCTATCATAAACTTAGGAAAACACTCGCTAAACCCAAAAATGTAAGTTTTATGATAAGTTCCAAATAAAAGTGTTCTCTTAACAATAAAACATCGCATCACAAAGGATAATGGAGGACATCATATAACCAAACTTCTAAAATTAAGAAAACGTGATGCGAGATCGCTCACCTTAAAAACCCATCACGCAACGTAGCTTTCATACATTGCAAATATCACCTAAGGTAAAATATCCCGATCCAACGATATGAGATAAAACATCTCACAAATCGCATCTCGCAGATGCACAAGGTGATAAATGATTGTTGATAAAACGGATTAGCGATATTGCGATCTACGATATTGTGAAGCAAATCACAAAATTGCTTTATTGCAGATCTGCAGGGCTCATTGCTCAAATTTTTTTTTTCTTGTAATTTGATACCAAGTTATGGGCATTAATGGAAATTTAATGGTTAGTTGATGGTCATTTATGAGATAAGATTTAAAGCTTATCGACAGGTTATTTCACATAGGGTGGTATATTTGATATGATTTCAAACTTAAAGAGCTTTCCCATCACTTTATCTCTTTCGTTACTTGTAAATTCATAGAAGCGGCAAGCAGAGTAATATATGCAGTAGTGTGCAGAATGTAAAGGGAAAGAAAGGAAAGGCTCCGGTTGCAGAGGACAAAGAGATGATGCCCTTATACACAGATGCCCCCTGTAACAAAGATGCGGACATAACTACTTGGGAAGGCATGTACAGTCTGCTCGAAGAAGAAAAGACGAGAGTTATGGAGGTTAAAGCAACAACAGACTCGCGCGGGTCATCTGAAGCATTAATCACTGAACTTGCATGTTCTTTCTTGCACCGAATAGCGACAAGGCCAAAGATTCTTCCATACAGAGACATGGTCAAGTGGGTACTGGACAGTGCCGATATAACATATAGACAATTCAAGACTCGAGGCCAAGACCTCATTGGGTCATTCACTGCACAAGATTTATGGCTTATGTATCATCTACCAGAACCACAGGCAACCTGCAAAAAGCAGTTCGTAGAAAAGTTTGCCAAGGAAAATGAAGATTTGGCAGAGTGTACTAGGAGCTGGTCAGTGAGGGAAGAACCATTTAAAAAAAGGGCAAAGCACGCTAACTAAGGCCCATGAAGACCCCTCAAGAGGCGAAAATAGCACTTGAGAAGCCCAGATCAGAAAAAGGAAGCAGTTTTTGAAGCGCGATTAGCGCTTAGTACTAATCGCACATCGCTAGGCAAAACCCCTTGAAAAGGAAAGCCCCTGAGCATTCGGTCACATGTAAGCCAGAAAACCATGAGGAAATTCACTAAACGCTAAAGGTGGGACCCACGCCCCAAAACCAACGGTATTTATCAGGTGCCCCCTTAGGCGGTAAGAAATTTGTCAAAATCTAGCGATTCTATTTAGCGCCTGATGCATGGCAGTAGAAGAAGTAGCTACAACAGTAAACAATGTCATTGATTGTGTTAATGAAAACTTGCACAGAGCAAATCTCATTTCAGAGACTGCACCAGGATTTCTCCCAAAGGCACAGTAACTGCAGATAAGCTGGAGATAGAAAGCTGACGAAAGGGCAGAGTTCATCAAGAAGTTAACCATGTTAAATTGAGAAAATTACTGGCAGCACCTAGTTAAACCACATAGTCAATGCATGACTCTCAAATGCCTTACAAACTCTGCCGAGAAGATAGCGCCAGGACTTGCCAATTCTATTTTCATAGGGCAACTAAAATCGGAGGTCGTCCAACCGACACTCCTCAAGCCAATGTTGAACGCTTGCGACCACAAGGAACACATACATATATATCTAATTTCTAGATTCAATTTTAGTTTTAGTTTTGATTTATTTTTGCCTTATATGAGGACGGTCATTTAAACCTCCTCCCATATTTTTGTAATAAGCAATTTTTAGTATTTAGGAAGTAATATTTCAACCCCTCTCATGCATTTAGAGAAGGGTCCTGAAATTTTTCAAAAACATTTCCTTAGAACATGCACTTCTGCACCCTCAGAGGAGGTTTTGATGAATGAATGGAACAAGATTTATTGATATCTGTGTTTAATGTCTGCTACTGAAATTCACTTTTATACTCTTAGTAGATGTTGAATTAGGAAGAAATAAATCTATATTGTTGAATCTCATGAGTAGGACTTGTTATCAATGGTACTTTTATCTCTTAACGATTTCTGCTTATGTGTCTAAGTAATATTTTATGCTCAGTTATTTATATATGAAAGCTTGAATATTTGAGTTATCATTCGACACTTTTGTACGGTAGTGACTATTCTGTTTATGCTCAATATGTGAATGACTTATTATGTGATATGCTTCTCACAATTGTTTTAGCTAACTTTTTATACGAAACAGTTCATTTTTATCGAATTTTTTTCTTATAGTGATTGAATGATCTTTATTACCAATTTCTGTTCGGAATTATTTTAGATTGCATAAGTAAAAAGTTGAATCTCGGGTTAGTTTTAGACTTAAATAATTCTGTTCATTAGAATACAATTTCATTTTTAAATTAGACTTAGATTAAAAGCATTTTACTTAGAAATATTTACAAAACAGAAATATTAATCAACACACACAAATTGGGAAATTGGTCCCATTATCCCCAGTCAGACCCACCATCCCAAACGGAAAAGGAGCTACTTTCAAGGTATGGATTGGGTGGGTATCCCCCTTGTTGTAGACCCGATTTTCGGAGCTTCAACATATTTGCTAGAAGGAGTGCCCGAACTATGAATGGCTAGTAAATCCAAATCTAAATACCATTTTCAGAGTAAATCGCCCTCAACATCTCCCACGACTTCTCCATCGCATTCCAAATCTTCAAATCCTAAGCGAGAAGATAAGAAAACAACAACCATTTCCATAAACCCAAACATTTTAGAGGGATCTACTACTGAACCTCCTGAAGTTGAATCTTTGATTCATAAACTTCAAGTATTTTCCATATCACCACAAAAGTTTGAAATATCTCAAGGTAGTGTGACTTCGTAATATAATCCTTCTCATCCTCTAATGAGATTGCAGAGTAAAAATTTTAGTATCGAACCAACTGAATTACCTCTACCTAAAAGGAAAAGAACAAGGAAATCACATCAAGGGTCTAATAGTGAGACTCTTTCATCATCAACATCCATTCCAACTTCTCCATTGCAAAATCAACCCTCCACCCCTCCACCTCAAATTGTTTTCCATCAGACTACTGGAACTTCAACATCTTCATCCTTTCCACAAGCAACTTCATCTGTGCTTTCCTTTGTTAGTAGTTCAACGATGGCTCAAACCCCATGGAATAACCTGGGGGCAGTCTTAATGCCTGACCCCTTAAGTAAATTACCGGCCCATCCTGAAAAATGGCTGCCTACATTTAATCCTGAAGCAGGCATGCTAGTAGAAGAACACATAAACAACTTTATGTTATCGATAAATTTAAATGGTGTTACTAATGAAGATGTTGTTGTTCGGCTTTTCCCTTATACTCTACAAGGAGTAGCTGGATCCTAGTATTTTTCATTGCCATTAGGATCCATCACTAGTTGGGACATTTTCCAAGAGCAATTCCTAACTAAGTTCGGCGATGATAGATCTACAGCAACACTGATCAATGATCTATCAAATTTAAAAGCTAAATCAAGAGAACCTATCAAAGATTTTAACTCGCATTTCAACAAGCTTTTGAATAAAATTCTGACCGCTTCCAAGCCTAGTGAAGAAGTTCGAAGTGAATGGTACATATCTGCTTTACCATCAAACATAGCAATCTTCATTGATAGGGCTACCAAGACAACATTAGCTAAAAACATGAAGGAAGCGATAGTTGTAGAGAAACGTATCTTATCTTTAGAAAAGAAAAACGTTGTCGATGAAAGAAAATCTAACAAGGTTACTTTTAAAGATGATCCTAGGAAAAAGCAATCAAAAGACCCATTTGATTTAGAAAGATTACTGAAAGTATTAAAAACGATGTCCAACGAAATGGTTGACATTAAGAAACAAGTAGCAGAGACTTCTTCGAAAAAGACCTACAAGCCTTATAGAAAAAATCCCTCAACTGATTCAAAGCCTCCCAACGCAATAACAAATGCAAAATCAGAAGAAGAAGAAGAGGAAGTTTCTAATGAAGAACCTATTGATCAAGATGAAGTTGTAGAAGTACAAGGAATGTGGGACTTCATTCTTCCAGACGAAGAGGATCAAGAGGTATTACTAGTTAGTACAAGAAGTAGAAATCAACTCGATCCTCCACAGCCTAGTCCTAAACAGAAGAGTGCAAGCTCAACATCTAAAGATAAAGTCGCAGGTAAGAAATCATCACGAAAAGCAACTCAAACAAGCCCAGTCTAATCTGATCCCTCATCTCCATCAAAAACACTGATTTTTTCTAATGAGATGGAATATAATATTGTTGAAGATATGAAGAAGACTAGGGCTAACATTACTTTTCATGAATTGAGAAAATTGAAACATCAACAAAAGATACTTTTGAAAGAGTTACAAGCAGTACCCGTTGCACCTCTTCCTGTCGCTGTAATCTCATCAGCTTCTCATGACATGGGTAAACCTCCAACTAACATGGCAAACAAAGTTAATCCAAAAGATATTGCTTTAATTGGAGGTAGGTCAAAATCACATACTCCCCCATTCCTTCTTACATAAGAAATTTTCCATAAAAACTTACATAATTGTTTGGTAGATTTAGGAGCTTCATCTAATATCTTACCTAAAACAATATATGCAAAGTTAAACGTCCAACCTCAAAAATTTGCAGTACACATAGTTCAGCTTGACCGATTGCAGGTTGAAGTAATCTGCGAACTAAATCAAGTTACCATAAGGCTATCATCTAATCCAAAGGTATGTCAAGTTGTTGATATTCTAGTTGTAGACATTCCCAAATTTATGGTTTAATTCTTAGTAGGGATTGGTCTGAAAAGCGTCATGGATCCTTTGCAACTGATTGGTCGCATATGTGGCTCCCTTACAATGGTAAACCAAATTAGATAAAGGTTCAGCAAGAAAGACACCAAAGATACATATTGAAGGAATTGGAAGGAGAAAATGAACCTGTAGCATAAAACAACAATATAATTGGAAACTATTCTGTTGATTCTTTCTTAGGAAATTTTAATGCTCATACTTCACCTTACTTAGAACATTCTCTTCTGTCTCAAGTGGAAGCATTTTCTCAAACAGATAGTTCTAAATGTGTTAATTTTATAGATAATCCTGTAAATAAATCTTTATTTTGGAAATTATTTTTTGATGGTTCTAAGTCTAATAATGGAGTAGGTGCAGGATGTGTAATAGTTATTCCAGAGGGAAACAAAACTATGCTAACATGTAGACTCGAGTTTGATTGCACAAACAACATTGCAAAATATGAAGCTCTAGTCCAAGGACTATATAAAGCAATCGGATTAGATATCAAGTATCTACAAGTCTTCGAAGACTCTAAGATTGTTGTTAAAGCAGGTAAGAAATACTATACATTGTGTACCAGGTCATTTAAAACATTATCAATCTTTAGTGAAAGATATGACTGAAAATTTTATAGCATTTAATATTTCACCTATTCCTATACTCTAAAATGCTAGTGCTGACCTCCTGGCTAATGTAACTTCCAAACTCATTCCATCAGAAGACTATAGCCCAGACAGATTCTCAATCGAATTGATCTTTAGGCCCTCCATCCTTGATAATGTTACAAACTGGAGAATTTTCAACGATGATCCTGATATTGTAAGTTTCCTGACATCAGAAGGATCTTACACTAATCAGATAATTGATGAGGACCAACATGACCAACAGTTACAACAAGAAAGCACTAATAATGCTATACCAAAATCTGTAGTCAAGTTGGAAGACCTATATGATTTAAAAGACCGTTTTAAAAAATCTACCAATTCAAAACTTCAGAGTTCAACTCTAAACTATGAATTAGTAAATCTAGGAATAGATACCAAGCCATAGAATATCAACCTAGGTCTTGGCCTAGCCCCAGAAGAAAAATTACACTACGTTCGACTTTTGAAACAATACAAAAACGTCTTTTCCTGGAACTATGATGACCTTAAGACTTATGACACTTCGTTATTCAGCATACTATCCCAATGATAGCTGACAAAAAACCTGTCCAGGAAAAGCTGAGAAAAATCCATCATAATCTCGAAAGTCAGATTAAGTCCGAGCTTAATAAATTATTGAAAGCCAAAATTATTTTTCCCATTCGACATTCTAGGTGGGTTTCCAATATGGTCCCAGTTAGAAAAAAAAATGGAGATATTAGGATTTGTATTGACTTTCGGAATCTTAACAAAGCCTGTCAAAAGGATAATTTCCCCTGCTTCCTATGGAACAAATATTGCAAGCAGTTGCAGGATCAGAATTAATGTCCTTTTTTGATGGTTTCTCCGGCTACAACTAGGTCCTGGTGCATGTTGACGATCAACTAAAAACCACATTCATAACCAAATGGGATACTTATGCATATCAAAAAATTCCGTTTGGTTTGATTAACGCTGGTGCTACATTTCAAAGGGCCATGGATATCGCATTTAAGGGATTAGTAAACAAATCAATGGTGATTTACTTGGATGAAATAATAGTATATTCTAAAAAACATGGTAATCACCTTAGAGACTTAAAGCAAATCTTCCAAAGTTTCCAAAGGTATGGGATTTCACTTAACCCAAAAAAATCCCTTTTTGCATTAAGTGAAGGAAAGCTTCTTAGATTTATAGTGTCGAAATCTAGAATCCATATTGATCCCAGTAGAATTAAGGAAATTTCCGAAATATCCTTGCCACATAATATGAAAGCCATGCAATCCTTCCTTGGCCAGATTAATTTTGTCAAAAGATTTGTTCCAGACTTCTCAAGAATTGTATCACCATTACAAGAAATGATAAAAAATAATTCACTTTTCAAATGGGGCCAAGAAGAATATGAAGCATTCAATCTGATTAAGAAAGAGATTATTAATGCCCCACCCTTAGCGACTCCAAATTTTTCCAATCCTTTTATTTTGTACACATTTGCCTCTGATAAGTCATATGTTGCGATATTCACTCAAGTCAATCAAGATAGGGTAGAAGCCCCATTTGCCTTCTTTAGTTCAAATCTACAAGGGGTTGAATTAAATTATTCTGACATTGAGAAACAAGCTTATGCTCTTTTCAAAGTGAACAAGTATTTTAGAGCCTTTCTTCTTAAACCCCATACAAAGATCATAGTACCATTTCCAGCGGTAAGAAATCTTTTAGTGCAGAAAGATGTGGGTGAAAAGAGAGCAAATTGGGTCACTACCTTACAAGAATATGACGTTGATATTAGGCCAGCAAATATTGTAAAAGGTCAAGGCCTTTTCAAGATGTTGGTTGGAGCTTCGCTTATTTCTGAAATATCATCTTCAAATCAAGAGGTACAAATGTATGAGGTAAGCCTAAATGATATTGAATCAAGATATGCTGATATCTTATTTTATCTAAACAATGGATACGCTCCTTCAAATCTAGATTATACAATGAAAAAAGCTTTAATATTGAAGGCTAAGCAGTATGAACCCATAAATGAGGCACATTTTAGGATAAATTATGATTCTATTCTCCTTCGATGTCTTGAGAAATCTGAAGCTGAAAAGGTGTTGCAGGAACTCCATGATGGACTAGCAGGTGGACATTATGCGGGAGATGCTACAAGACATAAAATCTTGCGCGCAAGATACTATTGGCCTACACTATTTAAAGATGCGCATAGCTATGTAAGGAAATGTCAAATTTGTCAAACTGCTGCTGGAAGACAAAAGAAACCATCATTGCCCTTGCAACTAGTCAATATCGGTCAAGCTTTTGATTAATGGGATTGGATATAATAGATGAGATCATTCCTCACTCTTCTAAATAACATAGGTATATCCTTACAGCTATAGATTATTTTACTAAATGGGTAGAAGCAGTTCTGCTCAAGAAAACCAATGCTGAACATATCGTTGATTTCATAGATCAGTTCATAATCACCATGTTTGGTTTACCTTCCGCTTTAATGTTTGATAATGCATCATATTTTTCTGGCAATGCTATGACTAAATTTTCACTTAAAAGAGGTTTTAAGCTTAAATATTCTGCCAATTATTACCCACAAGGGAACTGGTTGGCCGAATCAACAAATAAAAACTTAATTAGAATCATTAAGCGAACCATTGATCAAAATCATAAAAATTGGCACAGATATTTGATGTATGCTTTATGGGCAAACCAAATTACCCAAAAGGCTTCCATTGGCACTTCTTCCTTTAATTTGGTTTATGGGAAAGAAGTAGTTCTCCCAACTCATCTAGCAATTCCTTCTTTGGCCTTAGTTCAATTTATCGACGAAACACCAACTTCATCCTTACAACTAAGACAATTGTAGATCCTTAAGCTAGAAGAGCAATGAGAATAGGCTAAAATCACACATGCTCATCATCAAGCATTAGTAAAGGCTTCCTTCGATTCAAGCATGGTATCTAGGAAGGATTTTCAAATTGGAGATTTAGTTTTGAAATGGGATAAGGCTCACAAGGAAAAAGGCAAACATTCTAAATTCCAACAAATGTGGCTTGGCCCATTCCAAATTATTGAAATCATAGGTCCATCCACTTTTATGTTGCAAGATTTAGCAGGGAAAAAAGAATCTTTGCCTGTTAATGGGAAGATCTTAAAAAAATACTTTCCATGGAAGATGAATTCTCCTATTTTTGTAAATTATTGTTTATAGATTTATTTTGAAAATAAAACAGGTTGTAAATGGTTAATTTTGGAAATTCACCAAAAAGATTAGTGTTTCTTTTAGATTTTGTTTTTTCACTTGTATAAATAGAATTGATTTGGAAAATTGATCATTATTATTGAAAAATACGGTCAAATGCGATAAGCCTGAAATTGCTACTAGTTTCATCCTTATGAATTTTGATGAAAAACAACCTTTAGCGAGAATATGTTTTATATCAGTCAATGAAATGCATCAATAACAAAACAAACTTCTCTGTAGAAAAGCTATTTCCAAAAAGCTCTATAATTGTCATCCAGAGCTATTCCTAAGGAATCAATGAATTCCTCCCCACCTAGGGAATTACGAGTTTCAAGGAATAATCCAACAATACACTCTAAACTTAAAGAATAAGAGGTCTCATCACGAGCTGACTTATCATGATCATAGATATTATGACCTGCTGACATTGCCAAAACTGCATACCACAATAGGGCAATGGCTCAAGATTGTTGCAATCAAAAGACAAGGGGTCTCATCACGAGCCAGCTTGTTCAACAAAATTATAAATGAAGTGAATGGAACTGTCATAATTTGGCTACCAAACCAAGACATTGTTCTTTAAGAAAAAAAAAACAAACAAACAAACAAATGTGGATATGGATTTGTCTTTGAAAATTGTATATTTCTCCAAGTAGGATGCAGGATCATTGTTGGGTAACAGGTAACCCTGTCAAGGCTATGAACGCCTGCTGGCAGCAGAGGCTCTACCTACGGCAAATGAGCATACTTAAAACTGATCTACATAGAAGTCTTTGTTTTTATCTTTATAAACTAAGTAGTGGCTGATGTAAATACAATGACTAGCTTTGGGAAGTAAATAATCATAGTGAACACAGGAGAACAAACTAACATTGACAGCTGAAAGCATGATACACTTTATATTTCTATAATAAAGCTTAATTTTCCAGAAAACCTTTCTGTTTTGGAAGTTTATAAAATTCAAAAGATAATCAGAGATAAGTGGTTCTTCCTAGTGAATCGCCAATTGTTGTGGCCAGCAACAACCCCCCTTTTTATTTAATTTTAGTAATAAAGCTAAATAAATGGGGACCCTTCTAAAAAATAAAAACTAGTGCTTATATTTCCCTTTGAATAAAACATGCTATCATAAACTTAGGAAAACACCCAGTAAACCCAAAAAATGTAAGTTTTATGATAAGTTCCAAATAAAATCGTTCTCTTAACAATAAAACATCGCATCACAAAGGATAATGGAGGACATCATATAACAAACTTCCGAAATTAAGAAAACGCGATGCGAGATCGCGCACCTTAAAAACCCATCGTGCATCGCAGCTTTCATATGCCACAAATATCACCTAAGGTAAAATATCCCGATCCGGTGATATGCGATAAGACATCTCGCAAATCACATCTCGCAGATGCACAAGGTGATAAATGATTGCTGATAAAATGGATTAGCGATATTATGATCTGCGATATTGCGAAGCAAATCGCAAAATCACTTTATCGCAAATCTGCAGGGCTCATCGTTCAATAAAAGTTTTTCTCGTAATTTGATACCAAGTTATGGGCATTAATGGCAATTTAATGGTTAGTTGATGGTCATTTATGAGATAATATTTAAAGCTGATCGAAAGGTTATTTCACGTAGGGTGGTATATTTGATATGATTTCAGACTAAAAGAGCTTTCCCATCACTTTATCTCTTTCCTTACTTGTAAATTCATAGAAGCGGCAAGTAGAGTAATATATGCAACAATGTGTAGAATATAATGGGAAGGAAAGGAAAGGCTCTGGTTGCAGAGGACAAAGAGATGATGCCCTTATACACAGACACCACTTCTAATAAAGATGTCAGCATAACTACTTGGAAAGGCATGTACAGTCTGCTCGAAGAAGAAAAGCCAAGAGTTATGGAGGTTAAAGCAATAGTAGACTTGCGGGGGTCGTCTGAAGCATCAATCAGTGAACTTGCATGTTTTTTCTTGCACCGAATAGTAGCAAGGCCAAAGATTCTTCCATACATAGACATGGTCAAGTGGGTACTGGACAGTGCCGATATAACAGATAGACAATTCAAGACTCGAGGCCAAGACCTCATTGGGTCATTCACTGCACAAGATTTAAGGCTTATGTATAATCTACCAGAACCACAAGCAACCTAAAATAAGCAGTTTGTAGAAAAGTTTGCCTAGGAAAACGAAGATTTGGCAGAGTGTACCAAGAGCTGGTCAGCGGGGGAAGAACCATTAAAAAAATGGAAAAGCGTGCTAACTAAGGCCCATCAAGACTGTGCATGAGGTGAAAATAGCACCTGGGAAGCTTGAATCAGAAAAAGGAAGTAGTTTCTGATGCATGATTAGCGCTTAGCACTAATCACGCATTGCTGGGAAAAACCCCTCGAAAAGGAAAGCCCCTGAGCATTCAGTCTCATGTAAGCCAGAAAACCATGAGGAAAAGAACTAAAGGCTAAAGGTGGGACCCACGCCCCAAAACCAACAGTATTTAGTAGGCATACCCTTAGGCGGTAAGCATATTTGCCAAAATCTAGCAATTCCATTCAGCGCCCAGTGCATGGCAGCAGAAGAAGTAGCTATAATGACAAACAATGTCATTTACTGTGTCAATGAAAACCTGCACAGAGAAAATGTCATTTCAGAGACCGCACCAGGATTTCTCCCAAAGGCACAGCAACTGCAGATAAACTGGAGACAGAAAGCTGAGGAAAGGGCAAAGTTCATCAAGAAGTTAACCAAGTTAAATTGGGAAACTTACTGGTAGTACTTGGTTAAACCGCACAATCAATGCATGACTCTCAAATCCCTTATGAACTCTACCGAGAAGATAGTGCCAGCACTTGCCGATTCTGTTTTCGCAGGGCAACTAAAATCGGAGGTCGGCCAACCGACACTCCTCAAGCCGATGTTGAATGCTTGCAACCACAAGGAATAGATACAGACATAGTTAATTTCTAGATTTATTTTTGATTTATTTTTTCCTTAGATGAGGATGGTCATTTAAACCTCCTCCTATATTTTTTAATAAACTATTTTTAGTATTTATAAAGTAGTATTTCAACCCCTCTCATGCATTTAGAGAAGGGTCTTGAAATTTGTCAAAAACATTTCCTTAGAACATGCACTTCCGCACCCTCAGAGGAGGTTTTGATGAATGAATGGAGCAATATTTATTGATATCTGTGTTTAATGTCTGTTACTAAAATGCACTTTTGTAGTCTTAGTAGATGTTGAATTAGGAAGAGATAAATCTATATTCTTGAAGCTCATGAGTAGGACTTGTTATCAATGGTACTTTTATCTCTTAACGATTTCTGGTTATGTGTCTAAGTAATATTTTATGCTCAGTTATTTATATATGAAAGCTTGAATGTTTGAGTTATCATTTGGAACTTTTGTACGGTGATGACTATTCTATTTATGCTCAATATGTGAATGACTTATTATGCGATATGCTTCTCACAATTGCTTCGGCTAACTTTTTATATGAAACAATTCATTTTTATCGAATTCTTTCCTTATAGTGATTGAATGATCTTTATTACCAATTGTTGTTCGAAATTATTTTAGATCGCATAAGTAAAAGGTTGAATCCCGGGTTAGTTTTAGACTTAAACAATTCTGTTCATTAGAATACAATTGCATTTTTAAATTAGACTTAGATTAAAATAATTTTACTTAGAAATATTTAGAAAACTGAAATATTAATCAACACACATAAATTGGGAAACTGGTCCCATTATCCCCAGTCAGACCCACCATCCCAAACAGAAAAGGAGCTGCTTTCAAGGTCCGAACCAGGTGGGTATCCCCCTTGTTGTAGACCCAATTTTTGGGGCTTCAAGAGATCCTCAAGCCCATGTGATGACATATCACTTATGGTGCTCTTCAAACTCTTATATCGATTATTCTATTTGTATTCACCTCTTTCAGAGAAACTTAACAGGTGTTACTGCAAAATGGTATGTCGAGTTACCTCAAAGTACCTATGACGACTTTAACTCTTTAGCTATGACTTTCCTCACCTACTTCCAGTTACCAGTTCATTATGAAACTAGTACTCATTTCATAACATATCTTAAGAAAAATATTGCGACACACATTTTTGATCATATCCATGAATGTAGATGCCGATGCCACCTCATCAAATTCAAGATTCCTGATGAGTTGTTAACTGAATGGTTCAGAAAATCATTCTAAACAAGATTTCTAAAGATATAGAAATGGATAGTTGTGTTACCAAGGACCAAGCTATTTCTTGTGCCGAATATTTAGGCTTAGTCTATTCCCATGCTAGCACTTTATATGAGATGTTGCTTGATGCTCTAAGACCTTCAGATCTGACATCTTCAAAGTCTTCCTATGTACCACCTATTGATAGTATAATTGGATCAGTGTCCTAGACCTCCACTAAGTCTTCTTCGAAGAAAAATTCTATTTTAGATACTGGTGCCAACCATCCTTAGAAAAAAATTTCAAATCCTGGTAAAACCTTTGAGGTTCATGTTGTTCAGTCTACCGCAATAGATGAGGCCTCAAAAGGTAAGAAAAAGGATAAATGTAAAGCCAAATATGATACCCCAAAACAATATCCACCCAATTCATCTATTGATGATGCTTCCAAACAAAAGCTAAAAGATCATTGCGTCATTTGTGAGGAAGACCATTATACTAAGGATTGTCCCCAACATGCTGAAGTGAACCATTTATTGAAAGGTACACCGACTATTTTGAAAGAACCATTTCCATCTCAGTAGATGAAGTTGGTAGACCAACCGCAATCCTCTTCCTCCTCTTGTTCTCAAGTTTTCATGATGCAAGGTTCATCACCTATTTCTATCGCTACTCGATCAAAGGACTATGAAACCCCCCAAAATTAGATGGTGGAGAAAGAAGTCACTGATATACCTTCTACTTCCACTCCATCTAGTTCCAGTCCAATCCATATTGAGTGACCTAACAATGGATTCGTAATTTGAACACCTCCCAAAGGTGTGCTTCGGAAATCATCTTATAATCCGAATGTTAGAGCTACACAACATTATAATATAGTCGAAGATTTAGCTCAAGCACCTTCAGCGATGTCTACTCTGGAAGTTCTCCAAACATGTCCAATGCAGTAGAAATCATTTTTGTCTACTATAGGTGCTATTTATCTTGCCAATTTAAGTTTAATTACCTTTGATCTTGAAAACCATGTTCCTAATCTTCCTCATCAAATTGATTTTCTGATTCAAGTTATCATTAAAGGAAAGACAATCCATCAAAATTTTATTGATGAAGGTCCTTCCACCTGCATCATGTCTGTTTCGTGTTGGAAGGCCATTGTCTCTCCTCCCCTTAACCAGTCCCTAAACACTTTGGAGGCCTTTGATGGCAGAGGCTCCCATCCGTATGTTATTCTCACAAAATTTCCTATCACGTTGGAAGGAAAATCTGTTGAGATAGAAGTGGAAGTTGTGGATGTGAATCTCAATTACAACCTTCTTCTCGGGCGAAGTTGGATCCATGCTATGTTTTGTGTGGTTTCTTCTTTGTTCTGGGTGTTTTTTTTTCCTCATGAAGGAAAAATTGTCATTGCCGACCAACCGTCTTTTTTCTCTTCCAATACATCGAACAAAAATATCCTGTATGTGGGAAATACTGAAATTCCTTATGAGAGTGCAGGGGTGGGTATTTTTAAAGATTCTGCTTTAATGGGTACTTTTTCTCTCCCACCTCCGAATAGCACTTCAATCAATATGATCTTTGTTTCTACAGATCCTTGGATATTCCTACTCCATATCATATTGATTCATTTGATGATTCTATGTCGTTAATTCCATTAGAACAAGCTTATTAAGAAATTGTCTTGGCTTCAACATCTGCTTTAGCAAGTCATGTTGTTTTTAGTGTGAACCTAGATACTTATGCACAACCTCCTTGTCTTGGTTATTGGGATTCTCTGGATCCTTTGAATGAGACATTCCCCATTGACGAGAGTATTATTGAGGTTATGTCTCTGGACAAAACTCCTTGGAACAATCTCCATCGTTGTTTTTCATTTCTTGCCGACCTGAGTGAGATGCCTTCGTGTATTGAAGCTTTCGTTTCTCATAACCTAATGCATCCACTTCAAACACCTATTTTGGTGCAAGAAGTCTTGTTTGAGGGTAATATGGGAAACATAATTGCAACCATGTCTCTTGACATTTCAATTAAACTTGTAATTGTTGAGAATGTTTATATTGGGGTTTCTTGTTCTCCTGATGAGATCAGGCTTTGCAATGAACTTTTCAAAGAATTTCACGATGTCTTCGCATGGTCATATGAGGAAATTCCTGGTATTGATCTAGAAATCATGGTGCATGAAATACCTACATATCTTGGTGTGAAGCCTGTTCGTCAATGACTTCATCTTATACATCCTAGGAAGGCTATTGCTATTAAGGGAGAAATTGAAAAGCTTTTAAAAGATGGTTTCATCTATTCAATCCCATTGACAGATTGGGTGTCTAACATTGTCCATGTTGCTAAAAAGTAGGGCACGATCTAAGTCTGTGTTGATTACTGCAATATCAATCGTGCATGCCCAAAAGACAACTATCCCGCACCATTTATCGATCAGATCATCGACAAGTGTGTTGGGAATGATATTTTCTCTTTTATGGATGGCTTTTCTGGTTACAATCAGATCAATATCTCACTCGTTGACGAACACAAGACGACTTTTATCTGTCCATGGGGAACTTTTGCCTATAAAAATCTTGGTTTAAAAAATGTTGGCGCTACCTTCCAGAGAGAAATTTCCTATGCATTTCATGATATTTGACACATTGTTCAACCTTATCTTGATGACTTACCAACCCATTCTACTAAGTGTCGTGACGATCCTGACCACTTAAGATCCTTCTATGTGATTTCGACACTATAACATCCATCTTAATCCACATAAATGATTTTTTTGCATTGAATCTGGTCGACTCTTAGGTTTTTTGTGTGTCGTGAAGGTATCCAAAGAGATATTTTAAAACTTGAGGCTATTGTAAGCTTACCCCCTCCTACCTCATTGCTTTAATTGCAAAGTTTGCAAGGAAAGGCTAACTTTCTTCATCGTTTCATTCCTAACTATGTTGAACTCACCAAGGGTTTTACTCGCTTGCTTAAAAAGCGGATCCCTTTCATTTGGGATGAGATTTCCCAAAAATTCTTCAATGCCTTTAAAGACACACTTATCAGTGCTCCTTTATTGCACCCCCTAATTACCGATGTGAATATTTCCTATACTTGGCTGCAATTAACAGTACCATTTTTATGGTATTGGTTCAGGATGAAGATGATGGCAATGAACATGTGGTTTATTATTTAAGCCAAATTTCCTTGACACTGAAACTCAATATGCCCATGTCGAGAAACTTTTCTTGGAAGCGGTCCATGTTATCCAAATATTTTGTTATTATATCATTTTAAGGAAAACCATGGTGATTTCTGATTGCAACCCCATGACCTATACTTTGACTCCTCAATTACTTGGGGGAAAATACTCCAAATGGATTGTTATCCTACAGGAGTTTGATTTGGAGTTTACTACCGCCCTTCCTTCTGCAAGCACTTCTACTGATTTTACTGAGCAGATTCTTGATAAAACTTTGTTTCTCATCAACACTCTTGACCCGTGGTATGGAGATATTATTGTTTATCTTTAGACCCAAACCTTCCGATTTGATTTGTCTCGATCCAACTGACATCGCATCTAGCATCAGTCCCAAACTTATCAGATTCTTGGTGATACATTGTAATGGGTCGGTGTTGAATCTATTCTTCACAGATATATAACACTTAAAAGAGGCTAAATGGGTCTTGAATGAATGCCACTCTGGGGCATGTGGTGCTCATATGTCAAGTTATGCCGCTACTCAGAAAATCCTCCACACTAGTTATTTTTGGCCTTCCATCTTTAAAGGTTGTATTCTATCTATCTAGAAGTTCCATGAATGTTAGATTTTTAACCACAAGAAGTGCGCCCCGCTAGCACCCTTACACCCAATAGTTACCATTAACCCATTTGCTAAATAGGGCATAGACTTAATGACATGTAACCCTCACTCAGCCATGGGGTATGACTATATTATTGTCTTTGCCAACTACTTCACTCAATTGGTCGAGGCGATGCCCAAATATAATGCTGACGGTATCATTGTTGCTTAGTTCCTCTTCAACCAAGTCATAGCACATTTTGGCATTCTTCAAGTGATGGTAACTGACCATGGATCAAATTTTTGTCAGTACATGATGGCATTGATGACTGCTCAGTTGGGCCTCTGTCATGAAATCTCAAATCCTTACTATCCATAGGCCAATGGCCAAGTTGAAGCAATTAATAAAGTTCTTATTACTATGCTTCAACGAATCATTGGGAAGCACAAAAAGGATTGGCATCTGATGCTATTCTCAGCTCTCTAGGCTTACCAGACTTCGGCTAAGACAACCACTAGATTTGCTCCATTCCAGCTAGTTTATGGTTTAGAGGCAACTCTCCCGATTGAATGCAAGATTCCTTCACTCAAATTAGCTATCGAACTTCTTCCTAATACCTCACCTGAAGAGGAGCAGTTACTCTACCTTGAGAGGCTTGACAAGACCCGTCAAACTACTGCGATGGTAATCGAAGCCCAAGATAAGCATGTTAAAGCTCATTTTTATCAAACCATTTCTCCTCACACTTTTTCTGAAAGTGACTTGGTCCTCCTCTATGATCAGAATAACGATAAGTTGGGCATTATAAAGTTTGAACCTATGTGGCATCAACCACATATTCTTTAACATGTCTTGTAAAAAGGCACCTATGAGTTAGTTGACTACGAAGGAAATGCATTATCATAGCCCCATAACGGGTTGTATTTGAAAAAGTATTATGCGTGAAATTCATGTAATTACTTTTGTACATTAGTGTGATTATTGAATTCGTTGGTGCGCGCTTTTTATTTTTAGTGTGTTTGTTTTATTGCAGACATGTGTTTTTCTACTTACCTTGTGCTCCACTCAGTTTTCAAATGTCGTCAAATCATTATGTCAGTTTTGCTGATGGTTCTTGTCATAGCACATAGAATTTTTCTTCTGTAGCTTGGGCACTCTTCGCCCCCGATGACGAGTTGGTTGATTTGGAAGGTATTTTCCTAGGAAAAACAACTAACAATATTGTTAAATATAGTACAATCATTGAACTATTGTCAGAAGTAGTTTCTCTTGGCATTAGAGATTTAGTTGTAAAATTAGATTCACAACTCATTATGTTACAGTTAAGAAATCATTACTTAGTAAGAGATCCACATATATTACGTATGTATCTCTGTGTTTGATTACTGGAAAGAAAATTTGATTTTATCACATATCAACATATTCCACGCAATTTGAATACATTAACAGATGCATGAGAAAACTATGTTCTTGATAGAAATTTGCATAATTTGTAAAACCAATCACATCATCATGATTCATGGACAAATAAGTATAAAATGAGACATTCATATATATATATATATATATATATATATATATATATATATATATATATATATATATATATATATATATATTATATATATATATATATATATATATATATATATATATGTTTGTCAAAGTTTTTAGACATCAAAAGCCCAAAAATAAAGTATTCTGAGACACTCGGCTTTCAAAGTCTACATCATGTGCAAAAAAATCTAGAAAAGTTATATGCTTGCATGGTGCTCGCGATAACATGAGACTGCCCTAATCATTCAGCCTAAAAACTGACTAAGTCTCATAGATACCCCTATTGTGTGCCTTTGATATCACAATGGCACATCATCTATAGTAGTGTACTCTCGAATCCCTCGAGTGATCATATCGAGATTACGTTCCATCTCTCTAATGGGGTCTGCTCCTTCCTCATAAGAAGCATATGCTACTTGTTGGGCTACTCATCATGCTATTGGCGACATGCAAGCTAGCCTTTCCAGTCCAACATCTGCACATTTATCACAAGTTCAGTCTTAGTTACACTTTCATAAAAATTCATAAAACTTGAAAAATCAAAAAACAAGTTTTTTACCTGCATGAGTCCACTTCTCACCCGGTGGCAGAGATAGATCGGGGTCCCTTATGAAATTTGTGCCTGCATAGGCATAGTCATCCACAACGATCAATTGGCAATGCAACCAAATGAAAAACTGTGATGGGAGATGCATTTGTTGACCCCCTCCACCTCGAGGCATGAGTTCACTCCATCTCACTAGACTCAGATTTTGTGGATTAGTATATGGTACCTTTGTCCACTAATACCAAAACATGGTCATGTGCTACAGAAATAAAGTAACGAAATTGAGGCAAAGCTGAACTATTTCAAGTTTCCATGCTTACCCTTGGTCAACTGCCTCTTCGTATTGGCTAGTAACACTGAATACCAGTTGAATAATTTTGGAGTGAGGGATTCTACTACATAGTGGAATTAGTATTTCAAAGTCTTGTGCAAATTTTGCATCCCAACTATGCGAGCTATGGTGAATAGGATCTTACTTAGGGGAATATTTCTAGGCACTGTAGCTATTTTCACCTTCTTGCCCATTATCATCTTGGCACTTGGGCAATGTCTCGTGACTAGAGTGCTGGTGGTCTCACCTCCCAGACGAGACCGAAGAGTTGAACTCTTTCTCCTCTGCTTGATAATCTAGTGATGAAATAAATATCAGTTTCGTCCAACTCCAAGTCATGGCCCCCAATGATGAAGATTTCTTGATCAATTTCCCCTAAGTTGATAAAATAATACAATAATTCATTCTGATCTCTTAGTCTTGTAGTCCTGAAGAACTTCAGCAAATCACAGTTCCTTAAAGCATTGATACATTCTGGATCTTGGGTCACCTGGTGGTCTTCCTCCTCATGGCCTCTTTCATTCCAGTCTAGAACGGTGGGCTACAATAACTTGCAAAACATCATTATAGGATGATTATATGCCTTTTCGTGGATTTAAATCCAAACAATTTTCTTTAAACAAGGTTTTTCCTCCAAACAATTCTTTCTCGGAACCATCGTGTGTGTTTTTATTAACTGATCGATGCCATTGCAAGGGCCTTTTGGCTCAGGAATGATCATTATGGGTCCAATGGCAAAACCTACGATGATCATCCATGCAATTTAAAACAAAAATCCTCCTATTGACAAGCAAAAATCCATTAAAAATGCATCAAAATGTAATAAAATGCAAGAGAAAAGATAGAGTTCTTACCTATTGTTGACAGCTTGAGAAATGATGCCCTGGATCTCCTACATCTTCCACCTGAAATTCGAAGGAAAAAGGGTAAAATGCACTCTCAAAATTTACTTCAGTGAAATGGTAAAAAAAAATTAACTTTTGGTTTATTTATAAGCTTTAATTTCATTTTTGCCATTATTTTATTAATATTTTATTATTTTTCTCAACATCAGTGATTGGTGGTTATCTTTGTGTTATTACAGGTACTTTTTGGTGGACAAGTGATTATTATTGACTGATTCAAACAGGTTTTTGTTTTATCTCTTTTTCGGACTCGTTAAAAATAAACAAAAAAGGAACACCCCTAGAGTCATCTTTAAGCTCTTTTCTAACTCTCTAAACATGAAAAGATCGTCGAGTACTTATATTTTAAAACTCATTAATTAAAATGAATTGACATCATCTCAGTATACGTTTACCCCTTTTTTTCAGGCTGCGATTGACTATTTACGAAAAAGGTATTCCTTGGTCGATATGGTCAAGAAGTTCTCTCGAATATTGTTTTCTACCTTTTCGAGTTTGAGGGACAAATTACACAAAGGGACATGATGGAGTTTTATTTTTTGTCTCTTTTTAAAAATATCTAAATATGAAAAGGATACTGAGCTATTCTTATGTTGGACTCGTTAAAATTTTATGATGAAAGACTCATCACCATGATGATACTAAGTTTCTCATTCCTAGGGCTCGTAAAACTTACTAGGATGGATTCATTCGATGAATGAAATTACATGAAAAGCATATGATATCCCCTTCAAGCTTGTGATAAAAATAATTCTGGTACTCGCTAGAAATAGTGGAGAAAAATGAAAATTAAAAATCCTTTGTATAGGTAGCATATCGTTCTTGAACATGACACTCTTTTGCTTCTCTAGTCTGGTTTGGGATATCCTCACTCAGTCACTTGTCCTCCTGGGTTTGGGTGATCTATTTTTTCCTCTCATCTCATTATTCCATTTTGTCATTATGACCTTTAGTCTTATGTTGAGTCAAATGATGCCACACTACGAAGTCATGTCACCAATGTTCAAGAGAAGTCCTATCTGCAGTTATTTTCATATACATTGTTTGACCCATTGTTACAGTCTTGTATCTTATTCAATTAATTCCAGATTATTATTTTTTTTGTGTCAATGATGGGGGACTCATCATGGCCCTCCTTTGACGACTCACTTCCTGTGGACTTCATCTGATTATCCAGGAAGATGACTTAGAAACTCCTTTTGAGTACCTTAGAGCTTGCATGCCTTAATGGAAAGTTCTTCACCTCTGATGACAGGTTTTCGTCATTGGCCTTCAATCAAGTGATTCCACAAGTGTTCAACTTTAGCTTCATTATCACATTCATGGATTGTATTGTCGTACCTTGAGAGCCATTGTCATTATTGGTGGTTTTTATCATTCTTGTTAATATTCCACATCATTGGTCAGTAATTAGGTGGTTTTCTAGCATGTTCAACTTCGACACACTAATTCACATGTTAAAAATCATACTTTGATCAGATTGGGATGGAGTGCAAGGCCCTGAGTCTTGTCTAATATGACTCAGGCTGTGTGGAGTTATATGTTACTCATGATTATACACATGTTTTTGCTATAAGGATGGCTGTGACCATACTGTGGGACTTTACATTTATGATGGTCCTTCTATATCGGATGGATGCATCCATACCTTGGATATTAGGTTTACAGATGATCCTTCTCATGGATGGTTGTGCCCATGTCATGGATCCTTTCGTATAGTCCTTATTTTTCGGATGGTTGCATTCATACCATGGATTCATGTTTCTCTATTAGATATGTATATTTATATGCATCCTTGATTTATAGGTCTCCTGATAGTGTTTGTTCTCCTCCTTGAAAAAGCTCATAAAGCATCTCACTAATCACTCCTCATTTTGCCTTCATGCTTTAAGGGGCATCTGTTACACAATATTTTGTCACACCTCCTGCACTTCACTGTGACATACTCCGAAGTGCCTAAAACATGACCATCATGCAGTGTACTCATTCATATATGCAGCTCAGATCCTCCCTAAGACATTGGTTGGAAAATGCCTTGAGCTTCCCCTAAAGGAAATGGCTCTAAAACCCTAATTTGAGAATCATCACTCTTATGAGACTTAAAAACTGCGATGGTTTCCTGTTGCATTATAATCGACCTGAGATGGCATCTCTCTATTTTCTTGTATACCCACGATGATCCAAAAAAGGGAAATTTTCCCAAAGAGGATGAGAAGCTTCGTGATCTAGAAGCTTTCAAAGTGGTGAGATGGACGTTGTTTGGCCTAGATAAGGTCGATTTATCCCAACTTAGCCTCTTGGTCTTATCCCTATGAGCTACCTCCTTGAGATGAGGGCGTACTCCAATCTTTGGAGAGATCCTAACTCCCTTTCCTTTCCTATACATTCATCCCCTCCCATTCCCAAATGGTTGGTCTTTGTCTATTTGCACCTTATGCTAAGATTGTGCCTATATGCTACTCATTTGGCTTGGAGAAGGAGTGCTTGGAGAGCTTAGCTTGGACTTGGACATTCATTCAGGGAGAGCCTATTGACATCAAGGCTTGGTTGTATGCTTCCTCCTTTATTCTATTAATATACAACTGTTGGTTCATTTTCCACAAATGTGTATGTTTATGTATAATTTGTCTTAACACTCATTGATATATTAAGTAGGTTAATTCTTAATATGCTATTTGTATTTGCATGCCTTGTTGTGTCTTGATCTCTTGTGCAAGTGTATAAACACTGTGAGAAGCAGGAATGAGCCCATGACACAAGTGATTCAAGGTCTTCAACAAAGTAAGATGTGATAACATCAGAACGAGGTAGGCCATCTTCTTTGTCTGTCTTTTCAATTGTAACTTAGGAAAGTGTCCAGTAGATTGTCACGTAGGTTGCTAGTACCACTCATTGGGCTAGAGGGATAGTCTTTGTCCATAGAGAGGATTTACCTAGACAACAAGAACCTAGGGATAGGATGTCTAAGTGGCTGTAATGCCTCTTGGGGATGTTGTTGTTGATATGGAAGGTATGGTTGATCTATTTTGTCGACTCCATTTCTTTAATGTCACCAAGGAGGTTGAATCCATTCATAGCAGCCTCTTGTGTTGCATTCTTACCCCAGTTGGCTGGTTACCTGTGTAGATGTGGGAGGAGGGTGTTTACAGAGTGGTATTTGATCATGGTTATGCTCTCCTTGGATGAATGTGTTTTTCATACACACATGTTGGTTTGTATGTTTGGCATGTAGGTATGTAACTTAAGGATTGTTATATGAATTATGTTTGTGTATACCTTTCATTCTATTGATGTTATGGTTACATACATGATATATTCTAGTTGATTAGTGTAGTCATATGCACATGTGTCAGGTAGTCATGAATGATAGTAACATGTGGTATGAATTGCTATTTTATTTTAGGTTAGATAACTTTATGGCTCTATTATATGTTATAGGTTAACTTGTTATTGTTATGTGCTAGTAACTTGATGATTAGGATGATTAAATTAAGATCTTGATGTTATATGTATCATGCTAAATTGGATTGGCATATGCAGATGGCTAGGGAGGCTTATTACATTCAGGTATGAGTTAATAAGTTGTGGTATTATGTCATACTAATATATAATGACTATGAAGATGTGATTATTATGTATGAATGATAAATGTTTATGAGCTTATGATGTGGACATGTTACTTAGTGACTATTATGGATATCATGATCTTATTTGTGCTTGAGCTGATGTGTTGTAAAGTTATATTGTGATAACTAGATTGATTGTGCAAACAAGATATCCTCCCCTAAGATGCACTAAGGTATGAGTTTGATTATGTAGTATAATTGGTTCTTCATTGTTGATTATGTCGTCTATTTGGTGTTTGTGTGATTGGTGTCTATTATGTCGTCTAGTTGAATTATCTCACATGGTACGCTTATAATTTGTTGAATGTTTTGCATGATATGAGTATGAGTCTATAGGATTGCATGAAGGAATGATCTTATTTTAATATGATTGTGCTAACACATATGTGTTGAGACAGTTGATATGTAGTTGAGTGTAGTAGGTGACAGTTGTAGCATTATGTCTAACTACTATGAGTTGATTATGGATTGTGACATGATTGTTAGTCTTGGTAAAGGTTTATTTAAAATTGATAGATATGATTGTCTTGATAATTGTAACATGTGATTGAAATGTGTAAACAGTTGCAGGAAATATGCTTGGTATTAACATGACAAGGTAATAGATGATGTCTTTATATAACTAACAATTGGGTGATGTGACAGTACATAGTAATCCTTGATTTCAACAAGGCAAAAGGTTAAAAGAAAGGAATTGGAAAAGAATTCATTTGGCTATGTTTGGAAACCCTAATTCCAAACGAATGAGTGCTTTGCATCCAAGAAATCTTCTTAACCTTGATTTTGTCTAACATTATGTTGATATGTTATATAGTTATGAACATGTATTAGACAAGCACATCAACTAGTTTCTAGTTATAGGTGGATCTATGAAGGGAATTGGAGTCCCTTGAGAGATGGCATGTATGTTATGAAACCAGCTGACAAAAAGATAGAAAATATAGATCAATGCCTTAGAATTTATCCTCTTCGTAGGGGAAACCTCCTTTACATTACACAAATGAACAATTCTTGGATGATACAAATGACTAAATCTCCTTCTATATATAGGAGTCTGTTGTCTTGAAGGGGCCTGATCTAGGTTCAACATTAATTAGCCAAATAAATCTCTACACTAGTAGCCCTTTCAGCATCATCTTGTGGAGAATGGACCTAAGTCTCACCCGAAGCAGTATGGGGGGATGCTAGAACCAAGTTTCCGCACACATGAGATGATTTTGATATCGTTTGATCTCTCTTATCCCTGCCTTGGCGCAGGTGATCTCGCTCTAGGGCTTGTAAGACAAACCCTCTGTTCCGACTTTCAATACCTTTGTGAAAGTATACGATCAACCTTCGCGAAGCCCTAACCTGGGGCTTAGGTGCTTTCACGTTGCTATGGCAGTGTGTCGTATAGATTCCTCAATTATCTTAAGTGTTTTTCTTGTCTCGTTGAATACTTAAAGTTACCGCCGCGTAAGCAAGTAGTCTTAATTACGTTTAATTATTTAATGTAATTGCATTCATTCATGCACCATATAATCATAATAAAGGAACTTCATACAAAAATATCCAAACCCATCAACATAACAAATACATAGAAATTGCAGTATAACTCCTTTTATTAATACCTTTCAAGTATTACAGACTTTGTTCACCCTGCACACATAGTTGTAGGGGTCCACGCACTCAACTGTGGACTTCTATCCTAGGCCTCTGCACACTCAGTTGTAGAGATTCTACCTATGCTACAACCCAAGACTTAGACTTCCTGCTCTAATATATGACTCTCTTCTTTGTTTTTCTATCTTCTTTTCTTGCCTGCTATCAAACTAATTAGAGCTTAGCTCTATTTATACAACCCCCTAGTTTACAGACCATGGGTAGATCTTTTACAGTCACCATAAAATTTCCAAAATAAGGGTGGATAACCCTATGACTCTTTAACACCTATGTGCTCTACGACCATAAAATGTGGAGTGTTTACACTTGGATTACAAAATTTTACCAAAATATGGGCTTTTATCCCCAAAACTACCCTTGGAGGATCATATACCCAATAGGACCCCAACACAAACATCATGACTCGCCCTTGCGTCACTTTTCAGGTGCGGAGATCTTAGTGTGAAGACCTCCTAGCTCCATTTGGATGACCGCAACCTCGGAAACGCACTGAGCGGTTGCCTGCTAGACTTCTCCTACTCTTTGCTTAATGACTGCTGCTGAACTACCACCCTGAGTCTTCTACTGAGTTGCGTGTAGTGTCACGAGCTTTCCTCCATTGGAGGTTGTGATCGTATATGCCTCATTTATCCATGGTTGTAGGCGCGATATTAGGACTGCTTCTCTATGCTGAGCGACATCCATGAATTCCTTAAGCAACTTTTCCTCCTGCATCTGTGCGAGCCTCTATATAAGGGTGACCATCTACATGGTCCTTTTGACCTTGTTATATCTTTTTTGTAGCTTGCACACCTCTGTCTCTAGGTGCTTTACATTCGGTTCCTCTTGCAGCGTGGTTAGGACGTCGAATGGTTATTCAAAAAGTCTCGTGCAGTTTGCTACTGCACTGTTGACTAATGCTATTGTTGTTGTAACAATGGCGGCATGTTGTTTCCTGAATTCCAGTGGAGTTAAAGGCTGAGCACTCAAGTGAAATTCTGCGATTTGCAGGTTCAGCTCTAGCTGAATCCTGGTCATCTCTGTCCGAGCATCATGCACCCCTATGGCCAACTTGTGGACGTGCACCTCAACCGGTTCTTTTGCCTGAATGTCCAACTCCAGGACCATTTTGAAGGCTTCCTCCACTACATGCATGATTTTCTTATTTTGTTCCATTGCCTCATTCTGCTGCAGGCCCAACTACTCGATATTGATGCGCTACTTTCTCATCACCTGCAGAGAGCGAATCTCCCGGGCCCTAAGTTCCGCAGTGAATCCATCCTACAAGAGGTGGAGTGTCTGTCGAGGGTGCGTGGCCATATTCAATCCCAGCCCTTTTAGGATACTAACAATGGGCATGTCGACCTCATTTTGTGTAGTAATTTCCCTATCTAGTAGCAGTATCATGTTGGTCACCCTTGTTCACAATATTTCCACGGCAACTGAAGTGTCGATAAGGAGGCTAGTGGACACTGTGCCAACCTATGGAGTGCGAGCCTATAACTCCCGTAGCTCTATCTGGAGAGACGCTAATACCAATTACGTTTTCTCTTCGAGCTGATGGAGGGCCTCGGCGGTGACATCCCTCACCATTTCTCCAATATCGTGCAAATCCCCCTCAATGAGGGTGATTGGGTGCAAGGATGCCTTTGAAGCCTTGGTTTTCTTTTATGACACTGCCTTCTCTTGTGGTCGCTGACGCTTGAGCTGGGTGGACTTCATCTCCGGGTCTATGCCACCTTGTTTTGTCGACTCCGCTATTGCTACCTCAACCATGAGTGAAGGTGACTTATGTCCTTCATGCTCTTCTCCTCCTGTCTCATGCTATTCTGCCAATTTCACGGCAGCGCACGCTGCCTGCGTCTTAGCCTTCAATTCCTCTTTTCTATGCTTCTCAGCTAGCTGCACCATTATGAGCTGTGTTTCTTCCTTCTTACTCTGCATGGCACACTAGTCTGTTTCCACCATAGAGCCTATTGTAGTGTGCCACTCCAGCGGCCAAGACTTGAGGACTACAAAGATAACATCATCTGTTTCTAGATAAGATAAGATATGCCATGTCTTTGTGGGTCCTTCAACGCCCTGATAAGGACATGGTGGAAATCCTCTTTGAACTCTAAAAAGCTCTGCACACTAGCGTATATAGTGGGTGACAATCATGGCTTGCGATTAATCCCCATTCGGATACTCATCTCCATAAAGATCCAAAAGATATTTCTTTCTTTTACATGTTGCGCATCCTTGGTCACCCACAGTGAAGCATACTTCGCTGCCTCTAAAAGGTTCAGTGAGATCGAAGGGAATTGGCTATCTTCTGGTATCTCCCATTCCATCAGTACAATCAATAGCAAGAGCCATGCATAGTGGAATGTATTTCCCTACTCCTATGCCTCGCAATAGTTCATATGGAACTCACCGCATATATAATTCGCCCAATTGAATTGGAATCTTTCAATGCATTGGGCTATTAGTGCAATCACAGGTTTGGGAACCTCAACCATTTGGCACTTTCACATCACCTTCCCTACTAATATTTATGTTGCAACCTTGACTGCAGGGTTGTTAATCCTGGAGATGGCATATCCCCGCTTCTTCTTCTCGAACTTGAATTTCTTCTTCCCAGCTTCTACAAGGGTCAACTTACCACCATTTCCCTCTAATATATTGGTTGGATCCTCCCATGAGTAAGGAAGTCATGTGATTCGATGGATCAAGTGGTCTATGATGGGAATGGTCTCCTCCAGCCACAAACACCCATCATGCACCAAGCAGAGCAGCTTCCTGATGACCAAGACGGTCACTCGGGCACGGTGGTAGTGTAGTACCCAGAGCAGGTTGAGTAGCTCAGCTTTCTATACACCCTTTAGCCATGTCCGCAATTCTAATTTGATCGTTCCAGCAGTCATGCCAATCATTTGGTGCATTAGCTGCTCAGTCACTCAATGAGGGAATTTCTCATGATCTGGAAGGTCCCAATCTTTGAACTTTAGTACAGGAACCCGCCCTAATCGTGACCTCTCAAAAACAATGTCATCCAGGAGAAATGTAGTTTGCAGGGACCTCTTTCTCTTGTCTATGTCCTTTGGCACCTTGGCTTTTCCCTTACATAGAGGAACATATTCTGGTAACTTGGTAATAAAGTCCACACCCTGGGTTTCAACTTCCATTTCCAAATCCTACTCATCCTCTAGGATTTCTTTAGATTCTTCCTTGTATGCCTCCATGTTAATGGCATTCCCCTTTTCTTGCAAAGTGAGCTTGGTCCTCTGTGGGTTTCTTGGTGAGATGCGCATCGGTAGCATAGTCTACTTATCCTTCTTTGGTCTCGTCGTCCTAGGTGATTTAGGAACTTTGACTACCACTTCGTCACTCTTTCGGGCAACTTCTACCACATCAATTTCTTGCCCAGCTTCCTTGGTTGTCACCACTTCTGTGTCCATGGCTTCCATGGGTGTCGACATCATTATATTCAGGAGGTCCTGCATCTCCTTTGGCAATCTCTCAAATGGTGAATTACTCTTAAAGCCTCAAAATTCACACGGTCCATACACACCTAATATCGTGACAACTGAATTTTCAAAATGAAAGTGTTTTTCACTGGACAACCACTTGTAATTTATTGGGCCTTTTGAATTCAAAGATGACCGTTCCCCCCACATTTGGCCCATTAATGCTAGATTGGTGGTATATTTTCAAGAATCTAATCCATAAATTTCTCCTTAAGTTCCTGCTGCCCGCTCCATTTGGCTATAATCCGACCATCAAATCATGAACAGTGACTTTAACATCACTTTTCGGTAGACCTATGTGCTACTTCCATGAGTAGCACAACTGCCTTCGTGCTGTCACGGACCCTGTGACACTTCCCTACTTCGCGCAGTCTTGAAATCGCGCAGCTCCCCAACCTGGGTAGTGTAGTTTATAGTCCCATGCCTCCTTTCAGCTGCCTAGAGCACTAAGAATATGCTTCTATCACATAGTCAGATGGCCAGGCCACCTGTGTATGGCTTCAATTGACTGCCATTCACCTTTCTTGGAAGGGATCTCCATTCAACTTAACCAACTGGACCGCACCACTGTCGGTAATCTCCTTAATAACATAGGGCCCCAGCCAATGCATCCTGAATTTCCCAGGAAATTTATCAAACTTACTGTCATACAACAACACCAAGTCATTCACCTTAAAGGTGCGTAGCTTAATATGTCGGTCATGTCATGCTTTTTCACACTGCTTTTGGACCTTTTGATGAAATCCAGACAGAAATCTCTCTTCTTCAAGCTCATCCAACTGTGCAAGCCTCTCTTCTAGGGTCCCGCGATCTGTCATACCTATGAGCACTGCTATGCGCAAACTAGACACAATGTATTCCATGGGCATCACCGCTTCGACACCATATACGAACCTAAAGGGTGTCTATCCCATTAAATTCTTTCAATTTGTCTGATAAGCACATAACACTGCAGGTATGCATAGGTCCAAATCATTTCGCTAAGTGTTGCAAACCTTGGTCAACGCATTCTTGAGCACTTTATTGAATGCTTCCACTATCCCATTAGCCCGTGGGTGATAAGGTGTGCTCTTCTTGTGATATACCTAAAATTCCTCTGTTAGTGTGCTAATCATCTCATTCAGGAAGTGCATACAACGATCACTCATCAAGATCCTTAGACATCCAAATCGTGTCAGTACATGCTCAAATAGGAACTTCGCTGTCATCGCACCCGTGCAATCCTTCAGCAGCTACGCTTCTATCCAACGAGTTAAATACTCCATCGTAGTGATAATGTATCTTGCTCCTATCTTTCCTTATGGCTGAATGGGTCTTACAAAATATATTGCCCACTTCTCAAGGTTTGCAATGTTATTTGTGGATTCAAAGGCATTTCATCTCTCTGCGATGGCCTACCTATTCATTGACATACATCATACGCCTTACAATATGCTTTTAAATCCAGATGAAGGGTCGGCCACCACAACCCTGCACGTAGAATCTTTTACGCAGTTGCTCTCCCTGCATAGTATCATCTCGCGGTGCCCCCATGAGTGTCCATGAGGATGCTACTTTGTTCGAACTCAAGTACATACCATCGCAATATCTCATCACTCCCCATCTTGTATAGATGCCCCGCAATGACTTAGAAATCTATCGCGTGCACCACTAATTCTTTCTTTTTCTAGGTACAGTATCCTTCCGGTGTAGTTCCTATTGTTAGGAAGTGTATTATATCCTCAAAATGACAATCCACAACATGTACTGCAAATATCTACTCGTCAAGCAATCCTTCTTCCATGTTAGTGGGTTCCTCCCCTATTTCGATGCGCGATAGATGATATGGTCCCGCATTCAATCATATATGCTTCACAACAGCTTCAAAATTATGCTTTTGGAACAATAAGAGCCATCTATAGATTCACCCCCCCAACATAGGCTTATTAACCAGGTACTTCAATGCGGAGTGATTCATATACATTTTAAAATGACCTCCTAGGAAGTAGTGTCAGTACTTCTAGAGCGCATACACCATAGCTAGCCCCTTGCGTTCAGTAGTAGAATAGTTATGCTTTGCTTTGGATAATTTTCGGCTTATGAATGTGATAGGATGGTCCAAGCCTTCGCCTTCATATTGTGTTAGTACTGCCCCCCAACACTATACATGACGTGTCAACATGTACATGAAACTCCTTCGTCCAATCCGGGAAGATTAGAATTGGTGCGGTAACCATCTTTTCTTTCAATATATCAAATATTTTCTTACAGTCATCATTCCAGTAGAATGTGACATCCTCCTTCAACAATTTTTCCATCGGTGTGGTGATCTGGGCATAGCCTTTGATAAAATTTCTGTAATATCTTGTATGTCCCAGAGTAGCGCATAACTATTTCACACTCCTTGGCGCTTCCAAGTTTAATATCACCATGATCTTCACGGGGTCTACCATCAGTCCTTGTCTGCAAACCACATGCCCCAATAGGTTCCCAAAAGGAACACAAAACAGACACTTCTTGAGATTGGGCATGATCTAGTATCTTCGAAAGGTATTCAGAATCAGGCTCAAACTTGCTACATGGTGCTTAACTAGCCCAAATATAGTCCAGTCATCAAAATATACCTCCAGGAACTTACGAATAAATTCCAAAAATTCCGCAACAACCACACACGAAAATATTGCCAGCACATTCTTCAATCCAAACGGAATTATGGTGTATTGAAAACAACCCCACTCAGTCATGAAGGTTGTCTTGCTTCTCTCCTCTGACACGATTTTGATTTTGTGGTACCCAGAGAACCCATTAGTGAAGGAATATGCTTCCTGGCCACCTATATTATCCAACACTTCATCCATGAAGAGAGTTGGGAAAGGATCATGCACACAAGTGTCATTCAGTTTTCTGAGATGCACACATATCCTTATCTCATCCTTCTATTTTTTCTCTTACACCACCATAGGGCTTACCCAATCAGATTCTTCTATAGGTTAAATGATGCCTGCCACTAGCATCTTGTCTAGCTCTGAGTGGGCCTTCTCCTTGTATTTCAGATTGAGGCAGTAAGGCCTCTGCTTAACTAGCTTCGTGTCAGGTTTTAACGTTATGTTCAACATTCCGAGCTCTCCGATTATTCCTTTCAGATCCATAAACTTGGTTGGGAATAAGTCCTAGTATTTCCAGAGAAATTCAACGACCTTATCCACCATCGTGTCGTCCCAGTAGTCTCCAATCTTCGTGAATTTGGGTTCTTCCTCTGTACCAATGTTCACTTGTTTTGTTTTCATTGGTGTGGTTATATCAGGGTTCTCAATATGCGGTCGTTAAACCTCGTGGCGGGCTTATGTTTCTAGAATTTTAATCTTCTGCGGATCATCATCCTCATCTTCAACAGTTACATTATAACATTCGAGTGCGTGACTCAGCTGAGTAGCCCATTCAGGTTGAATTAGGTCTAAAGGATCCTACGGTATCCTAAAGATGGCTACTTTAACCTCTTGTAGTGCCTCATCAATACTGTCAAACCCATCCTCATAACTGAATGTCATCATGAATCCTTCATGTAGGATATCCTAGTTGCCTGTCCCCATGGCGGAGCTTCGTTTGTATATACCAATTCATTGGGATAACATCCAGGGTATGACAGAATAGGCGTACCCACTCAGTTTGGGGATTTTCTTCATAAGCCTGCGTCCATTTCGCCAGATGTGTGCATAGATCATTCTACCCATTGTACTGTTAGATAGTCGCAACTTAGGCTTCCCAAATCGTGTTCTCATCATTCTCCTACATTCGTGCCAATCATCAAAGCTTCCCTTGTGCATACCCCACCATCTTATGGGTGTAGTGTGCAATGCCTAGTTCAAGGCCTGGAAGCGCTGCTTTTCTGGTATCTCCCTTTCAAATGCATCCAAAAAGAAATCTACCTCATTTAGACCATCATATATAGGAAAATATCTTGCCTCTAATGACAGACAACACAACGACTAGGTCATCATGTTGCAATTTAGTGTAGTTACTTCGTGTAATCGATTCCACCAACATTCTATTTCTTCAATGGAATCTGAAGCGTAGGAACTCTCACGATCCCATGTAATCCTTCCATCCATGGTGGGATTCTCCTAGTCTTGGTCTTGTGCTGTTATCTTATATTACCAATCTAGATAATCATCACTCTCATAATCGCAAACTGGTTCTGTATAGCGTGATCCTTCAATAGGATCTAGGGGTATTATTACGCACAATGATTTCTTCTCAAAGATCATATTTCGCTTCTTAAGATTGATTACCCCATTCATATCAGTAGCCCAGTCAATTCCCAGGAGCGCATGGCGGGGATTGCTATCATCCACTATCTTTATTACTTCAAAGTCAGCTAGCGCGCTCGTTCCCTCGATGTCCACAGTCACCCCTTGTAGTTTTCCCATAGGGATGATCTTCTGTTGATTCGCCATCCTTAGCTGAATCAGAGACCATTGCAGCGCAAATCTCCCCATTCGCTCCCAAGTCTGCTTTGGTAGGACATTTTCATCTGACACCAGGTCCAAAATGACCTAATCCATTTCATACTCTCCTATTTGTATGGCTAGGCTCATCTCCCATCCCTTCCTCTTTTTATGCTTGCCAATTTTTCACACTACGTGTGGCTCACCTGGCGCGGTCCCAACACATCTATTGATGAGTTATTGTAACCATTTCACAACCTTACTATCGTACAGTAACTTCATACAAGTTTCTAGGAAAGTTGTGATCATAGAAGGGTCCATCTCCAGCTCAGGCTTATCCTCACTTCCTGAGGTGGAGGACTCAGCGAAGCTCTTCTTAGCTTCCATGAAGGCTTTACGAGCACGCTGCAAGTCGAATTCAACCTCTTTTGTTGGGGTTTTGTGAACCCATGTACTGTCTTCTAGATGTTTCCCCTTATCATCCCCTGTCGTGATCCCACTCCTGTGCACAATGTTTACGTTCGGATCCTCCTTGCATGGCTCAGACCTCATCATCTATAGGTTCTGAGTTAGTGGAGGTGGTAGCGCTCCTTTGTCTCATATCCTAGCTATCAGCGTAGGACAATCTTTTGTTTCATGATCAAGCATCGTGCAATACTTGCATGACAGATGCATTGGATTAGTGCAATTATGGGCATAGTGTCCTGGTCCTACGTAATTGTAGCAAATCAAATGTCCTCGACCACTGCCAGGTCCTCCTCCACCTCGGCCTCCTCCGCGCCCCTAAAATCCCGTCTGCATCATTCCTGCATTTTGGTTGAGGGGCTGCATTTTGGCTTAAACCCTATAGGTGGGAGGTCTATCCATCATCAATTCATAGCTCCTGCAAGTATGCTCATCATGTCCTAGAAATCTACAAAAGTTTCAGAACAGATGTTGCGGTGCTTGTACATACTTCTGTAGCAAGTGACACTTATTCGTGGCATCTTTTCCGACTACCTGACAGACAACGTACTATAATGTAGGCCCCGCGCTAGTTCCTACTTGAGCTTTTGGCCTTAAAGGCATCGATCCTCCCCTTGTAAGGTAATTTATAAAGACCGGGCAATAGTCTTTGTCATGACCCTCACTCTTGCATTTCAAGCACCATACTTCCTCATGTACCTCTGGTCGAACTATCCTGTCTTGCTTCAGACCTTGCATCTCAAGGCACAGATTCTTCAGCTGCACATGGATCTACTGAACTGCTAGATTGGCATCTTGCATCGGAGTCTCATGTAGTCTCATGGCAATCTCCAAGGCCTTTTCCTGAGTCGTTATCTTTAGCTGTGACAATCAACTCCTTAAGTGTGGTAATAGTGAAGCCATAAATCATTCGTGATGTTATCCATATGTCAAGTTCATGTTGGCTTCACGGCTTGTACATTTCAACCTCTGATCTAGTTCCCAAGGCATCTTGTCTGGTCTAATCGCGATCTCTTTGAATCCCACAATCGACCGCGCCTCAGATTTAGGCCTACTAAATTCCCTATTTAGTGCTACCTGGATGTCTACTACTGCAGCATTCGGGTTATCATTAGAGTTCTTAATATACTAGGTTAGCGTGCAATCTTTCAGAGAACTAACCACTATCACCTTCTTTATGCGATCATCTATAACACCTTGAGCTTCCCATATAACCCTCACAATGAACCAGAATTGGTCTGAGTCCTCATTTCCCAAGCCTTTGAATAAAGGCAACTTCACTGTATTTGCCATAATGAACCGCAGTGGAGGTGGAGGTGGTATGGGTGAAGTTGGAAGCGATGGCAGTGAAGTTGGAGGTGGTGTTGGCAGAGGTGGTATTCGCAGGAATCCTTGTCTTATTAACTGAATATCACTTCGTAGAGAAACCTTCGCTATCGCTTCTTTGTCACTTTGTGGAGGTGAAATCAAGGGGCTATACTCTGGACCCTTATTTCCTTTAATTCTGTAATTTTTTCCGCTTTGTGTAGTCCCAAACATCAAGGTAGCTACATAACCCATTTTTCACACAATAGCATTTTAATCCAAGTATTCAAATATTTTATGTACTTACCTTGCGGCCCTTTGAAAAATCGTCACTCTAGCTCGCTATAGCTAAATGAAGTGTCGACTGCGAATTCAGTAACAAATCCTCCTATGACACGATTGAGCCAATGATTGATAGCGCGAGTGATCTTATCCTTCGATGCTTCTAACCTTCACACTAGCTTTGGGGTCCACACAATAGGATCATCGAGTTTCCACCTTCCTCGCTTATCTGCTAGCTTTGTGATCCACTCGTATAGATCAATAGGGAAAGACAAAAAAATATCTCATGGATCTCTGTATACAGGTATTGGTCCAACCACTATTCCTTTCTCAGTCGCAGGTTTCTATTCTCGTGTGTCATGAATTCATGGATTTTTCTATCCAACCAGTCTACAATCTCCTTCTTAGTTGGATAAAAATGATATGACATCACACATCTCTTATGCAGATTCTAGTCCTGACAATGGAACTATTTGTTGGCTTGAGGGGGCCTGACCCAGGTTCAGCGTTAATTAGCCAAGCAATTCCCTACAATACTGGCCCTTTTGGCATCAGCCCGTGGAGCGTAGGCCAAAGTCTCACCCGAAGTAGTATGGGGGGATGTTGGAACCAAGTTTCTGCACCTTTGAGATGGTTGTGAAGTTTTTTGATATCTCTTATTCCTGCCTTCACTTAGGTGATCTCACTCTAGGGCTTGTAAGACAAACCCTCTATTCCGGCTTTCAATACCTTCGTGAAAGTACATGATCAACATTTTCCCAGCCCTAACCGGGGGCTCAGGTACTTTCGCGCTGCTATGGCACCGTGTCGTATAGATTCCTCAATTATCCTAAGTGTTTTTCTTATCTCATTGAATATTTAAAGTTATCACCATGTAAGCAAATATTCATGATTACGTTCAATTATTTAATGTAATTGCATTCATTTTTGCACCATATAAGCATAATAAAGGAACTTCATACAAAAATATCCAAACCCATCAACAAAAAAGAGACATAGAAATTGCAGAATAACTCCTTTTATTAATACCTTTCAAGTATTACAGACTCTGCTCACACTGCGCACACAGCTGCAGGGATCTATGCACTCAGCTGTGGACTTCTATCTTAGGCCTCTACCTATGCTACAACCCAAGATTTAGACTTCCTCCTCTAAGCTATGACTCTCATCTTCTGTTTCTATCTTCTTTTCTTGCTTGCTATCATAATTCTTATAGATTAGCTCTATTTATGCAATCCCATGGTCCACGGACCATGGGTAGATTGTTTACAACTGACATTACATTTCCAAAATAAGGGCAGAAAATCGTATGACTCTTTAACACCTACGCGCTTTGTGACCACAAAATGCAGAGTATTTACACTTGGATGACAAAATTTGACCAAAATATGGGCTTTTAGCCCCAGAACTATCCTTGGGGGATCTCGTGCCCAGCAGAGTCTAAGGAGTCACAATATAATCAAGCTGACATAACCGAAATAACATAAGGGCACAAAAATAACAATAGTGGGTTTCTATGTGGGACACTAATAGCAATATGGGGACAATAGCGGCACAATAATAATAATAAGGCCTACAATGACAATAGTAATGGGGGAATCACTAGTATTATAGGGACCTAACATGCCCCTCTCCTTCTAAAAAGTGATGTCCTCAATGCTTGAGTTGTTCTGGATGCTTCTGTATAAAATTCTCATCCTCCCATGTGGAATCTTTAGTGGATAAGTTATTCCACTTGATGAGATACTCTGAAATTGATCGATTTCGTAGTTTTCGGGTTCTTGTTTCTGTGATTGCTTCCAGTTCCAATGTGATTTTTCCTTCCTCGCCAAGTTCTGGAAACATTGTTTGAACACGGAGCTTGTCACCTATAACCTTCTTTAAACATGAAACATGGAAAACTAGGTGCACTCGGGAAGCTGCAGGAAGTTCCAATTTGTGTGCCATAGTATCAATCTTTTGCAACACCTTGTACAGACCATAATACTTTGGTGATAATTTATTATCCTTCTTAGCTTTCTTGAGGGACATTTGTTTATATGGTTGTAGTCATAGGAATACCCAATCATCTACATCAAAACTTCTTTAGCTACAATGTTGATCTGCTTGTTGTTTCATTCTATTCTATGTCAACGTGAGCTTATCCTTTAAGAGTTGGAGAATTTTTTGTTGATGCTTGATGTGATGTTCCACTGCTTGAACCTTAGAATTTTATCTTACATATGATGTCATGGATGGTGGATGATATCCATAAAGTGCCATAAATAGGTCGTTTTTGTTGCAGTATGGAAGGAAGTGTTATACCACCATTTAGTTAGAGGAAACCATTTGACCCACTGTATTTGTTTATCAGATACAAAGCAACGAAGATATCCTTCCAAACATTTGTTTACTATCTCAGTTTTCCCATTAGATTAAGGATTATAAGATGGGCTATGAGCTACTTGAGTACCGAGACAAGAAAATAATTCTGTCCAAATTTTTTTAGTGGAAATGGGGTCTTTGTTGCTTACAATAATCTTTGGGTTTCCATGTAGCTTTTGAATTGTTTCCATAAATATGGTAGAAAATGCACTGGCTTTAAATGGATGTGATAATGCACAAAAGTGTGCATACTTGGTAAGTCTATCAACTACCACCATGATGAAACTCTTTCCTTCGGACTTGGGTAAACCTGTGATAAAATCCATTGAAACCTCCTCCCAACATTAGCTTGGAATGGATAAAGGTTGTAATAGACCTGGGGTCTTAATTGTTTCAACTTTATTTTCTTGGAAAAGCAAACATTTCGCCACAAACTTTTGAATATCTGATTTAAGGCCATCCCAAAAAAATTCCTTCTTAACCCTGTGGTAACTTTTTAAAAATCCCATGTGCCCTCCTAAGGGAGAAGTGTGCAATTGCATAAGAATATTTTGTTTGACGTGGGAATTCTTGCATAGGTATAAGCGATCGTTGTACCATAACAAATCATTTTTCCATCTAAATGTATCAGATGTACTAGGATCTTGTTGTAACTTTTGAATGAGTGCCCACACTTCTTTGTCATTCTTCCATTCATACCTTGCTTCATTTATCTAATCTAGTTGGATAATAGAAATGGCGCACAACAATGCTTCCACATCCTCATCCTTTCTTGAGAGTGCATCTACCACAACATTTTGCTTCCCTTTTTTGTAGATGATTTCAAAGTCATAAACCAACATCTTTGTGACCCATTTTTTTTGCTTTTTAGAGTTCTAAAAAGTATTTAAGACTATCATGATCTGTTTTTACCTTGAAGTGTCTTCCCATTAGGTAGGGTCACCATTTCTTAAGTTCATGTAGTATTGCCAACATTTCCTTCTCATAAATAGTTTTGTGTAAATACTTTGCTTTGATTGGATGACTTTCGAAAGCAATGGGACTTTCGTCTTGCATTAAAACAACACCAATTCCATGTCCTGAAGCGTCACATTCCACAATTAAAATTTTATGAAGTCCGGCGTCACTAAGACCGGTGCTTGGCACATTGCCTCTTTAAGATGTTTGAAGGCCTTTGCTGCCTCTGGAGTCTATGAAAATGCATCTTTCTTCAATAGTGTTGTTAGACATGTTTCTATTCTCCCATAATTATTAAAAAACTTGCTATAATACCCTGTCAACCTGATAAATCCTCGTAGATGCTTTATGGATGTGGGGATTTTCCATTCCTTAATGGCTTTAATTTTGGTAGGGTATACCTTAACACCTTCATGAGATACAATATGACCTAGATATTCCACCTTTTGTACTCCAAAGAAACATTTGGAGATTTTTGCATATAATTGTTTCTCCTCCAATAGTTTGAGCAACCTGTCAACATGTTAAACATGATCCTTCCAAGACTTGTTGTCGATTAGTATATCATCAAAAAATACTAACACAAATTTCTAAGGAAGGGTTTGAAAATGGAATTCATCAAACCTTGAAATGTAGAAGGTGCATTGGTAAGGCCAAAAGGCATGACCAAAAATTCATAATAACCCTCATGAGTTCTAAATGTTGTTTTCGGAATGTCTTCAATCTTCATTGTAATTTGATGATATCCTGAACGAAGATCCAACTTGGTGAAGTAAACTGATTCGTGCAATTCATCCAATAATTCATGAATGATAGGAATGGGAAATTTATCTTTAATAGTGAGCTTTTTGATCTCTGTATAATCTGGACACATGCTGTCGTGGCGGAAAAAGTCGTTTGTGCGGACACAACTGACCTCCCTAGGAGTCTAAACTCTCTAGCGACAAACAAGACAAAATGGAGTGATCTTTCTCTAAATATACCTTTTAAAACATGAAAACTACAAGTGTTTAGGCTTACCTTATTCCAAAACGCGGTTGTTGTAGTCCGTCCTTGCCGATCCGGATGAGCTCCTCCTTCAAGTCAATTCCTGCAACCACAAACAATCAAACAATTACCAAGCACTTGCATTTCATATAATAAAACATATATTCAACATGCAGACCAAGGAACACATGAAATAACTCATTAACACAAGCTATTGAGAAAAATAAACCAGTTTGTATTAATAACGAAACAAAGAAACTCTTACAACCTGGCCTTGGTGTTGTGCAAGTTCCTCCCAGGGTCCATCAAGGGTTTTCCTCTACTTTGACAAAGCTCACCCACTTCCAAGTAGAATCAAGCAAAGACAATCTCTCCTCACAAGGTTCTAAATGGGAGTCCTAATTCCTGCAGCATTTACCCAAAGAAAATGTATAGCTCCAACCTCTCCTCCCTCTGGCTCAATGTCTTTATTTATAGTGCTGTAAAGAGGTTATTCAGGTCCACCATCAATGGGATAATCCCCCTCTTTGGGTGGGATAGCTCCCTTATTGATGGGATAAGTTCCTCCTTAATAGAGATACATGAACCAACTGGAGGCGCATCCAAATCATCAAACCGACCTCTAGAAAGTTCTAGAAGTAACCACAAGTAACTTTTTTAAGATGAAACTCGCGCATTTTGCCTTTTACAGAAGGACGCACCTGTCCCTTAACATACAGAGCGTCCAAGGACGCACCTTTTGTGAACATTGTGAGCGTCCCCGCAGGTAAGGCTAGAGAGAACCTGCGACCCCAGAGATAAACATATTTTTGACAAGACTTTCTCTCTTTTTTGAGTTTGAGATGGATAGCAGAGGCATAAGACTTGCCTAAGAGGGTAGCATGACTGTTGATTTGAGCCATACTAACTGTAAGTGGTCATGGTGACATTTTTTAGTGTAACAGATTGCCCCCTAAAGTGCGAAGCCTGGAATAGATTTAGGGTTTTGTAATTCTAGGAAGGGTGAAGCGCTTTATCATTTCAAGGATTGTCTTGTGGATGACCTGGTTGGAACCTGCAATTTTCAACACAAAATACATGTATAAGATTATATCATCACTGAGGTAGGCATTCCCATACTCAGATTCAAAACTTTAACTAATGGACTAACTATTCTGATACAGGAATGATCTTGCAGTACATCATTTTTATAGACTTTTGTAGACACAGTATGGACGCAGCCATCTGTTTATGATTAGTCTACATAGATAATGAATACAAAACTCCTCGCAGCCTGGATGGTAGAAACTAGATCCAGGGTCTTCACTTCTACTTCCCGAATTGGTACGATTCTAGCCATGTGATTAAATGATTCGATGTCGAACATGTTAGAAACCACTTGATTACCAGTCGATGATGTAAACTGTTAACAAGCGTGAGAGAAACCACCAGTAATGTCAATGGTTCTCAAAGTACCAAGCACAACCCGTGAAATGTGAATAGATGTTTTGATGTCGAACACTTCACGGAATCCTTTGATCGAAAGTCAATGATGTAAACTGACGTCAAAGGCGAGAAACCTGCCATTGATGCATGCAGACTTCAAGGTACTGTCGATTCCTAAGTCATCTTTCTAGATAATGTGTCGATGTCGATAGAAAGCGACCCGTTGCAGGCAAGCCCGCAACACGAAATCATTGTTCAAGTTGAAGAAATGTTGCTGTAAGGACTGACTCAGGGATGGTCAAATGGATGACAAGTATTTTGCAGATGAAAGTTTTTGCTTGCAGACCTCTTGAACACATAACGACACGACAGATGGCTTGGTGACGAATAACTCAAAGTTAATCCCCGGAACCCGGTTAAAGACTTTCAAAGTGGTTTGGTCAACTGTGAGGTAAAAGATTTCCCAACCCAGGTGAATGAAAAGTGTCGTGTTCAAGAGTGGTAATAAAGTTTCTTTTGAGACAAAAGGTAACAAACAGGTTCATTCTTCTCTCTTTTCCCCCACCATTTCTGGCAAGTACCTCTTTATTTTTAACAAGCTTGAGGAGGATAACATATGCTTGATTATAAGCTCATCCTTCGGACGAGTCCAACCTAGTTTAAATTCGAACCCTAGGAAGGAGTGGTTCGTTCCTGTTTGTAATTGAACAGGTCCTTTACTGTAAAAGTTTAACGAGCCCAGTATAGGAGAAACTCGGCGTTTTTCATTTTTAGAGAGTCTGAAAAAACAAAAGGAGACTCCACGTTGAACTTTTTCGTATATTTGTGTCCCTCAAGCCCGAAAAAGTATAAAATAATACCTGGGGGAACCGCTTGATCTTGCGACCAAGGAGTACTTTCATAATAGTGTCGTTGACCTGAAAAGTAAAAAGCGATCAAGGACACGTCGTTTTATTTCCTTATCGAGTTTGAAACGACAAAAACCCGGCAATCTTTTCCTGATTTTGCGGTCAGAAAAGAGCTAAAAGGGGACCGTCTTTTAATTCCGTTTTAACGAGTGTAAAAGAAACACTCGGCGATCTTTTCATGTTTTAGGAGTCAGAAAAGGGCTTAAAAGATGACTCTGATATTTTTGTTTGTGAAAAATTACAATTTCCCTCGAAATCCCTTTGTCCTGCACAAAAGCAACACATTACTCATACCTGTTTAAAATAGGCAAAAATACATCGAAAAACATCTTTTCATGGTAAAAAATGAACTAATTCATCCAAAAAACCTATAAAAAGACCTTTTACCATGTCATTTTTACCGTTTCACTGTTGAGGTTGAAAAAGGAGCTTTTGACAAGAAACTTCCCGTGGTCGCTGCGGAAAATCCGACCGTCGGAATCGAACGCCGTCTTATCCAGGTATTTTACACATCCTACTCTGCATTTCTATCCGTTTAGAATCAATTTTTAGGTCTTAGTTTCATTTTTTGGGGGGGTTTTGGTTTTGGAATGCGCCTCTCGGCGGACGCGGGTGCCCTTCGGGTGACCTGCGTCCCCCGACTTTTTCTCATACGGGAAAAAAGGTCGGAAGACGCGGCCCGCCTTCAGGCCAGCCGCGTCCGGGCGCCCTGTGCTACAAAGCCGGGGTGCGTCTTCCGAGAAGTGCGCATTTCAAAACCCCAACTCCCTCAAAAAACCACCAAAAATTCCCAAATCAATTTCTAATTGCTATTTTTGATGTGCAGGGCATTAACCATGTTAGATTGGAGAGAAAGAGAGCATGTAGAGGATGATGAAGTTGCAATAAATCATCAACCTTCCCTGGATGCCCTAAGAGCATGCGGATTATACAAATATTGGACCATACCGGGCATGAGGGGCCAGGTAAGATTCTTGGAATGGCTGGTTGAGCGATGGAACGTTCAAGAACAATGCTTTTACATAGGAGGGCACCAGCTCGAGATAGAGCCCTCGGATGTATACTTTCTCACTGGCTTGCCGAACAGAGGTGAGCAACTCAGTCTTGCGGGGACTAGGCCGGGTGGCCAATCCCTTGATAGTCTCCGCGACGAGTGGTGCACACCTGGGGCTCACCATTCAAAAGGCATAGAGATAAAACACATCACTCTGCCGGAACTCAAAGTCATAGCGTTCACGGTTACCAGAATTTGCGGCGCGGCCGCTTTACACATTGCTTCCGGATCCCAAATGCGGATGGCAATTGACTGTTACCAAGGCACCATTTTCAACTGGTGTGAAGCTGTGTCGGCTCATATGAAGAGCCAACTGACCAAGGCAAAGAACGGACGACTAAAGACTTTTGGATATGGGCCTCTAGTCGTGAGCTTTGCCTTGGAGAGAGTTCCAATGCTGATCCCTCAGCAACTCACTGTTGATATCTTGGGTCCTCGGGAGCCAAAGCTGATACGATGGGTTGCGGTGATGGCCCGGCATCCTGACGAGGGTGCGACAGTGGTTCGATTCTCAGATAGTTATTTTCACTGGTTAGAGGACCAGGTTTTTTCGATACAGGACTTTCCGTATGCCGGAGTGGATTTTAGAGGTGATCCGGACATGGTTCTTCCACCGGGAGAACAATGGGATGACAGAGGTACTTTTATTTTCACAAGTTTCTAATTATGTATTTTTTATTTTTCATATATATCGTCTCAAAACTAACAGTAAAATTTTCAAAATGCAGATGTTGGTCCACAGCGTCCAGCCAACCTCCGGCCTTTTGATAGACTACATCCAGCTGCACCGGTACCGGCCCCACAGGACGCGGCTGCAGAAGTACTAGCTGAGTTGGAGCATGATCTAGAGCGTCTCACGGCAGATATACCTGAGACTACTATGGATGACATTCCTACCAGGCTTCAGCGCTTCGTAGTCGCGGTCCCTGGACCGTTTAGGAGATTTTTGCGTAAGGTAGCCCGCGCAGTGGTGTCATACAGAGAGCACCACCAGTGATTGACTAGTCACTTTTGTAGTCACATGTGACATTTTGACTTTTTGTACTATCATTTTGCCGATCATAAGGTGTTTTCAACCTATGATCGAAGACGATGTATATATTTTTTGACACACTTCTATCTATATATATCACTATTACCGGCTTATCTTGTTTAACATATGTGATGAAATGTTTTTAAATTTACTTGCATGATTATCGTAAATGTCTGTCCAACATTCGAGAAGCAATTGCATCTGCTAATGTATTCAAAGACCTTGGAATATGTTGATATTCAATGTAATCAAATTCACGTTCCAAGAGACGCACTCTCAAAAACAACCTTAATAACACAGGATTCCTAATGGCATAAACTCTATTAAGCTGTAATACAACAAGTTCAGAATCTAACCTCACTATCAAACGTCGAATTCCAAATGAAATAGATTCGGATAATAATTCAATCACTGCACTGTATTCTGCAATGTTGTTCGTTGTTTGACCGAGGCTTACCCCATGCATAGAAACTAACTCGTCAGAGGGCGAATAGATAACCCAAGCTGCGGAAGAGATGTTCCGTGTACTACGACAAGCACCATCAGCAAATCCAATGTATGTTTGGAGAGGCGTCGACATCTGCAATATCAAGAGTAAAACCAAGATAAGCCAGAATAACGACGAAAAACCACACTCTCTAAGCTAAGCACACTGACTAAACTAACACACTTGCTAGCTAGAAAGAAAATCTAACCTATCTAAAAATTTCTCCATTCCCATCATTTAAGCATAATACCTCTTTAGGTAAAGTCCATTTCTGGGTTTACCCAAAGAGTCCCCATCAAAGTCAACTAGCTCATAAGCCCCTTTTGCTAGCTTTCGCTTTACAATGTAGGGCCCATGCCACATGGGAACGAATTTTCCGGCACCTAGCTTATCGTTAGCTTGATCATATAATAGTACTAGGTCTCCTTCCGAAAAACTTCGAGGGGTTACATTTCTATCATACTGAGCTTTCATTCGTTTCGCGTGAGTCTCGATTGCCAATGTAGCGTCACGTCGAGTCTCATCTAATTTAGCCAAGTACAATAAACGTTTCTCCTCTTCGGAAGTAGCTGGAAGTAATTCGACAGCCATTTGAAGTGATGGGATTTCGCATTCAATGGGTAACACAGCTTCTAAGCCATAAACTAGCTGGAAAGGAGTGAACCCTGTTGAATTTTTCACTGAGGTTCGGTATGCCCATAGCGCTGAAAATAACATGTTGTGCCAATTCGACCGATGAACACCAATGGTTCGTCGGATCATGATAACTAGAACTTTGTTGATAGACTCAACCAAACCGTTGGCTTGCGGATAATAAGGAGTAGAGCTATCGTGGCGCAAACCAAGCTGGCTTGTAAGCTCAGTCATCATGACATTTCGAAAATGGCTCCCATGGTCAGTAATGATTGCTTGTGGGACACCAAACCTAGTTATGATATGATTGAATACGAAAACTGCAGCTGTTTTGCCGCTTGCGTCGAATGTAGGCATCGCCTCGGCCCACTTAGTAAAATAATCAACCGCAAGGATGATATACGCATGCCCCCCGGCCGAGTGAGGGTTACAAGTAATAAAGTCGATACCCCATTTGGCGAATGGACCAACGGCAATTATAGGGTGGAGAGGAGCAGGTGGAGCGCGCATCTTGCGATCAAACACTTGACAGTTGTGGCACTTCCTGACTGCAATGATACAATCTTTAAACATAGACGGCCAGAAATAACCAGCGCGCAACACCTTCTGAGCTGTGGCATACCCAGACATATGACCGCCACATGCTCCAGAGTGACAATCATTCAAAACCCTCTCAGCCTCTTCGTGAGTTAAACAACGTCGAAAAACTAAGTCTGCCCCCCGGCGATAAAGTGTATCTCCAATAATTTTGTATGGCTGGGATTGAAACCGAATTTTTCGACGTTCCGCTTTGGAAGCTTCAGGCCGAAAGGTTTGGGTTTGGAGATAAATGATTATATCCCCGTACCACGGATCTACAGTACTGATAAGAAACAAAGATTCGTCCGCAATGGACTCCTCTGCCACAGTCTCTGTGTCAGCACTCGGGAAATCACACATCAATTCCGCAAAAACTAAGGATTTCTTAGACTTGGACTTCTCGAACTCCAAGTCGAACTCTTGCAGGATAACAATCCATTTAGAGTACTTGCCCCCTAGCAGTTGTTTTGTCAAAATATAAATCATAGGGTTGCAATCCGAAATAACTGTAGTTTTGCGGAGAAGAATGTAGTGACGGAAACGCTGGACAGCTTGAACGGCTGCCAGGGCCAATTTCTCCACATGCGAATATTTTAGCTCAGTTGGATTCAAGGTCCTACTAAGATAATATATCACATGCTCCGCTCCGAATTCATCTTCTTGAACTAACACCATTCCAATGGTGGAATGCGAAGCTGCGAGGTATAAGAAGTAGTCTTGGTTGTAGTTGGGAGGATGCAATAACGGTGCATGGGTCAACGCGTGTTTAAGTGCATCAAAAGATTGTTGGGCAATCTCGTCCCAAAAGAATTGTGCATTCTGTTTCAACAACCGTGTAAAACCTTTAGTGACCTCGGCGTAGTTTGGGATGAATCGGCGTAAAAAGTTCGCTTTCCCTTGCAAACTTTGGAGTTGGCGCAAACTCGAAGGAGGAGGCAATTTGATGATAGCCTCGACTTTCGAGGGATCGACGCGAATGCCGGCTTTTGAAACAACAAATCCCAGCAATCGACCTGTTTCTATACAGAAAACACACTTGTGGGGATTCAACCGAATTCGATAATGCCTACACCTCATAAAGATTGCTCGTAGGTGGACAAGGTGATCAGCTCGATGTAAAGAATGAGCAGGCAAATCATCGAGATAGGGTTGCACAATGTGCTTGATGTCATGAAATGCATAAGACATCGCCCGTTGAAAAGTGGCCCCGGCATTCTTAAGCCCAAAAGGTAACTTGCAATAAGCAAATGTCCCCCATGGACAAATGAATGCCGTTTTTGGTTGGTCGGCAGGTAGAATATTGATTTGATTATAGCCCGAAAAACCATCCATGAAGGAAAACATTTCACTTCCGGCACAATCATCAATAATTTGATCGATATAAGGCGTAGGATAGTTGTCTTTTGGACAAGCTCGATTTATATCCCTATAGTCGATACAGATTCTTATTGTTCCTTGTTTCTTGTTGACCGGAACAATATTCGATACCCAATCCGTTAACGGGATCGGATAAATGAAACCTGCTTTCAACAGCTTTTCGACTTCTGCTTTAATCGCAGCCGCTTTTCGAGGGTGAATTTGACGCAACCGTTGCCGGACGGGTTTAGCATCCGGGTAGGTCTTTATTTCATGAACAACAATGGCAGGATCAATTCCCGGCATTTCCTCGTAAGACCAGGCAAACACGTCGCGGAATTCTTGGAATAGGGCCTTGTAAGTTTGGATTTCTTCTTCAGTACATGCGGCACCTATATGAATGTTTTCCTCGATTCCGGGCTTCACTGAAATATCAATGGGAATAGTACGAGAAATATTCCCTAAATTCAACTCTGAATCAGAATGTTTCGTTGGATCCTGAGCGTCTTTGACATATTCAGCGGTAAAGATAGATGAAAAATCATTTTCAAATGCATCATCCTTAGGTAAAAACGAAGATCTGTGATGGAGATCTTCCCATGGTAGATCGTCTACACTTAGGATTTCGCGAAGTTGTTCGTCAGATGACACGACTTCGGGAAACGTTATCCGTTCTAAGGGTGAGGTGAAAAGTGACTCTTCACTGACCACATTCATTTGGTCGACTTCGGTTGAATGAAAGTCAGTAAAAGACATGAGAGCTTCATAAGCAATTTCATATGGACTCAAAGGCATAACATCACCGAGTGAGTCTATCTCAGAGTCAGATGGGACGAACCAAGGATCATCATAAATAATGTTTTCTGATGTAATCATATGAATGGTTGCAAACGAAGGATCTGCGCTGAGTGGAGGGAGAGGAAAAGTTCCCAGTAAACCGGAATCCTTAACTAAACCTACACCAACGTCCCTATAAGGGATTGTCGTTTTACCAACATGCTGGATACTTCTGAAGAGGCTGGGTCGGATGAAAAGTATGTCAGCTGATCAATAGTCACGATCTTACCGTTATGTGGAAACTTAATTACTCTGAAGACCGATGAAACGACCGCTGTCATAGCATATGACCAACTTCGACCCAAAAGAAGGTTGTAGTCTAGAGGGGCATCAACCACTTCCACATCCAGACTAACGGTTTTACCTTCAACCCCTATAGGCAATTCTTGTAGAATACCAAACGGACGGAACCCACGGCCATCAAAGGCCTTAAGGATGGTGGGGGATTGGTTCAACGAAGGAGAACCAAGCGATCTCCAACATTGAATCGACATAATACACGTAGAAGCTCCCTCATCAATCACAGTCCGATGAATAGGCCTGTTTTTGACTATCACTGGAATTTGGAAAGCCATTTGATGGGGGAGACGTGGTGTACTATTTTCTAGATCAAAGATCATTAGGTTCGGGTCCTGAACATCGACAGCTCCGATAGCCGACAAAAGCAATTTCCGTTGTGCTGGGCATGATTGCAGCACTTCGAGTGCCGACATTGCTGAAGGTGAAACAGCTAAGTCCTCAACAATGTTGTAATTCTGGGCTGCTCTCGCATGTGGATTGAAAGCAGACCTTCGAAGTACACCCTTGGCGGGCGGCTTAATCACTAAGTCTGGGTTAGGTTTTTCGATCTGTAGTGGATCGGAACCAGGAGCTGAGGTTGATGGGTTAGAGTGAGAAGATTCTGCTTCCTTGCCATCAACAGGAGCCTTACTACCATAATCTTGCGATCGAGTCGCAATCCTCACATGAGACATCATCAAAATGGGTTCTTCACTGGCATTCGAAGAAGAACCTATCATCTTATTCTCCTGCTCTGGAAATGGATTCTTTAACACAGCAGGAGTGGGAGAACCTTTGACTATTTTTACAACCTCGGCCCGATGAGGGCAATCTCTCGTAAAATGATCCTCTTCACAAATAAGACAAGGATATCGAGGTTTGCGTTTTTCGTCATTGGTTTCCGACTTTTCAGTTTTCTCCTTTGGAGCCTTGTCTGCTTTAGCCTTCTTCTTTCCTTTCTTCTTTCCACCGTTTTTTGGTTTGGCCGTAGATGACTCTACAGCGTGAATGTCGGCGGTGAGTTCAGGAGAAGACTCTCCTGTCGGAGAATCAGGCAAAGTGATAATTGGAGTAGTTGAAGCCTTGGAAGACTTCTTCTTGCTCTTCGTAGTCACGATACCAATCATACCATCAGCGGCATGAGATCCCGAAGGAGCAGCAGCGATTTGATTCGACTTTGGAAGATCCGGAATTTTCTCGTGTAACGTACCCGACTGAGTGTAAACTAAGTCAAGGTATTGTGCCTGAGCAATGACTTGCTCCTCAGTAACTACTCCGGCCTTAGCGACATCTTCAGTAATCTTCGGTAATAATGATTTGACAAACCATTCAGCTAAGATTTGGTCCGGGATAAAAACTTTCACTAATCTCCTTCGACGTCTCCACTCATGAATGTGATCAGAAATATACGTGGACGTCGATTGTTTTAGTGAAGTTAATAACTCCGTGCCGTTATCGTATCTGACCGGCAACTGAAAGTGAGTTAAGAACGAGGTAGCTAACTGGCTAAAGTTGTAAAAAGAGGCCCGTGGTAACTCAATGTACCACTTGGCCGCGAGACCAATGAGTGTACGCTGGAAAAGACGTAAGCGGATGGAATCATCTGAGATAGAATTCGAAGCACACCAGAGGTGGTAAGTCATCACATGATTGGACGGATCCTCTCCAGACTTACCTTCGAACTTGGGTATATCACTGGGCAACTTATTTGGCATTGGCGGCCAGAACTGAAGATATTGAATTGGATCGTTCGTTAGGCGCGTCAAGTCGGGTAAATCCAAAGTTGCAATAAACGGTAACTGCCGGTTAGGATCTCTAAAACTCTGGGTCACAATACCAGCCCCAGGAGGAGGATATCCAGGATAACTAGGAACAGGAGTCGCATTTGGGATATTATATCCTCCTGGAAAACCAGGATTAACCGGACCGTACTGGGGTTGTTGAGGTTGTTGATAAGTGTACCCAGGATACGGTTGATACTGGTAAACCGGTTGTTGGACAGCTTGCCCAGGTTGGTACTGTCCCTGGTACGGAGGTTGAACAAATTGAGGTTGAGTAGTCACAACCGTACTTATACCAGGCTGACCTACAGGCATCTGGACCGTGGTTTGAATCGTAGATCCAGACAACGGTAAAGATGTCTGAGGTGTGGTAACAGGGACAGTAGAAACTGGAGCCGTCGATACTCCAGAAGTAAGTATGGTAGATGTAGCGGTAGTTGCAGCAGCCGTTTGAGATGGAGTACTAGGTGCAATTGACGGCTGAGTAACTACCGAAGCTACAGAAGTTTGAACATTTGGCTGGACAGGTTGCGGTTGCTGGGTTGGACCAGAAACTACGGGTTGTCCAGCTTGAGGAACCATCTGTACACTTGGCTGCAACACCTGTTGACCCTGTGAGGGATCCCACACTAACATTCCAGGGTACTGACCCGTAACAGGTTGAGGGTACTGAGATCCATAACCAGATTGAGGGTAGGATTGATAATTGTAAGGTGCAGTTCCCATACTTGGAACATATGACTGACCTTGAGGCGGTTGATAACCTTGACTTGAGTATTGACCTTGAGGTTGACCTTGACCTTGAGGTTGGTACCCTTGAGGTTGATAACCTTGGGGTTGATACCCTTGAGGTTGCCATCCTTGAGGTTGCCATCCTTGAGGTTGATATTGATACTGAGGTTGACCTTGGGGTACATATTGAGGCTGAGGTTGACCTTGAGGCAAGTATTGCACCATAGGTACATACTGACTTTGAGGTTGCCCCCCAGACACGATTTGTGTACCTTGAGGTTGCCCCCCAGGCGTTAACTGCGGTTGCCCCCCAGGCGGTAATTGGCCACCTTGAGGTTGGGAAACGGGAACTGAACCTGACATCATGTAAATGTCTCCTACACCCAATGGTATATTACCACTGTTTCCAGCAAATAACCCATGATCAATGGGTTGAGGAGATGCCCCCGCAAAGGTACCAGAAAGTGACTGATACCCAGTGGGAACAGAAGGACCGCCGTGTAAAAAAGATTCAGGACTTTGTGTAAACACGGACGACTGACCAGACATATTTACAGGAGTATGAATACCTCCAGGTGGAAAAGGAGTACGAGGTGTGGAAAAACCGACTGAGTTGTCTAAAAAATTGGTTAACGCAAGGTACCAAGAAGTACTTCTAGGAGGACTGTAAAAGATGGATTCACGCTCCCTTAGATCAATAGTTAGTTGACCTTCAAGGTGAGAGACACCTATATCTTCTTCTGGAGCAAGTTCTTCTATAGCAATCAAACCAGAAGGTAGATTTTCGGTGATAATTCTTTCTATTCTCGGTGAATCAGGGACACTAGAAGTTGGAGTAACAGGTTCGGAAATTTCAGGTTCTTCGCCTGTTTCACTGGCAGATGAAAAACTACCAGCAAGCTCGGAAACTGTAACAGTTTCGGGATTGTAACCTGTTTCTAAACTTTGGTAATCTGGATGGACTACCAAGGAAGATTCTCCTTCTTCAGGTGAACCTACTCTACTGTCACTAGGAGGAGTTACAAGGACCTTTAACCCTTCTAAATTACCCGGGTCGTCTCGAGGAGGGGATCCCCTAAGTCTACGGGATCTTCTCAACAATTCGGCCACAGAAACAACTTCAGGAGACTGGCCCCGAAGTCTACGGGACTGTCTCGGTAATTCCGCCACAATTAAAGATTTTTAACTACAACACACGAAAACAAAGTAAAAATTTCAAATCAAACCACCTAAAGTCTTCTAAAGAAGCAAACAAATTTGAAGCACACGCCTAAATAATCTAGAGCGTCAAACCACACACAAACAGTAGTCTTCCGGACCAAAAGCGCTAGTTGGTGATTAGGCCCAACCTCGCAGGATTCAGTACAGAAATGGCGGGTGGAACAGTTACCCCGGCAACCTGCTTAATGAATAGACCGGCACAAGTTCCTCCACTTTAACCGTCTCGAAGTGAAGTGAACCCCCGGAAAATCCAAGTGAGTATAACCGACGTCTGCTCCAGGTACAGTGGGACCTTCCCTCCACCGTCACCTCGGTAGAACCCTAAAGATTATGGTCACTAAAGTTACCAATCACAACAATTACACCTGGGGGAACAGTCTAAACTCCGACAGCACGCAAGGGCAGAGTAACAAGCTCAATCCCCTTACCGGCTCCTTGACAATAATCCAAGGTTTACCGATAAGTGACCCCTGGCTCCTCGACAATGGTTAATCCGAGGTTTACCGTTTGTAATACGTACTGTCTGGCGTCGTTCCCAACGAGGGAGGAATGATCCCCTCACTGGTTCGGACACGAGCTCGTGCTTCTCCTTTAAGAGGAGCTTTCCCAGAGTATAACTGAAACAATTGGATTTAATCTACTCAAGATAAACTATCTGTTTGGTTTTGTAGTCTTGGAGAGTTAAGTACTCACCTACTCCAAGACCCTAGCCTAAGCTATGTTGGTGTTTCAGAGCCCTAGAAAAATAAAAATTACTAGATTGATTTTAATTTAAGCGTTACTTTTAAGGTTGTTTCTTAAGTCAAAAGGTGATGGAAGTGAAACCAGTGGTGTGTTGACTCGACTCGAAACCACTACAAAATGCACCTAGGATGATTTACCCACTACTTTACTTTTTCGATGAATTGCTTAACTAAAAAGTTGAGAGAATGCAATCTTTATAAAAGCAACTTCTTAATTGAAGACAATCAAAGAAACAATTCGTTTGTCTTTTCCAAGCATAAAAAACATGACCGCTCTTTACATGCACGAAAAAAACTCTTTTTCTCTTTCAAAAACAAAAAGCTACTTGAAACAAGACTTTTAAAGAAGATGTTTTTGTATTTTTCTTTTAATAAAGCAAATAAATCTAATATAACCAAAAATCAATCTTAACAACTATTAAAATCTATGAAAATGCACTCATAAGCAAACTAAAAGGTAAATTTACTCTAAGCAATCTTAACGAGGCCAAAACCAACAATGATTATTCTAAGGTGTTTTACTTGATCACAATCAAATCAAGGACTAGCTTATTGCAGAACCAAAAACTAGTCAAAACAAAACTCTAATCTTTTTGTTCTTTTGTAAAATGGAAATCAACACTTTATAAACAAGTAATTCGAAATTTGACCCAAAACAACTTAAATGGCAAGCTGCTCACACAAGGAGACTTTACGACAGGCCCGACTTCTAAGAAGGCTGACTAACCAGAGAGATCTAAGGCTGGACAACTTTCTACCGTCAAAGTCACTACAGGACCTATTGAAAAATCAAACCCTAGGCCTAAACTTCGTTGAAATCCACTAAAACACTCAAAGCTCACAAAACAAGTTCAGGTGAAAATTCTTGACAGGGTACTAAAGGATCTGGGTAGAAAACACTAAGAAAATCAAAATCTAAAAGCAATTAAAGCAAAAAATGGAATTTTCCTAAATTTTACAGGAAGACGCAGGCAACCCGTTATAACAGGTGCGGGCCCGCTCTGTGCAAACGGCAACAGCGCGTCCAAAGACGCACTGTGCAGTACTCAGAGGGTGCGTCCTTCTGGAAAAGTTGAGAAAAACCAAATCTAACTAAATCTAAAGCTAAGCCACCCAAATACTAATTCTCACAGTCAAAAACCAGAAAATAAAAGTGATTTTCACAGAGCAAAGTTCACACAAAGGAAAAGACTCTCTCATTAATGGATTCCCCAGTGGAGTCGCCAATTTGTCGTGGCGGAAAAAGTCGTTTGTGTGGACACAACTGACCTCCCTAGGAGTCTAAACTCTCTAGCGACAAACAAGACAAAATGGAGTGATCTTTCTCTAAATATACCTTTTAAAACATGAAAACTACAAGTGTTTAGGCTTACCTTATTCCAAAACGCGGTTGTTGTAGTCCGTCCTTGCCGATCCGGATGAGCTCCTCCTTCAAGTCAATTCCTGCAACCACAAACAATCAAACAATTACCAAGCACTTGCATTTCATATAATAAAACATATATTCAACATGCAGACCAAGGAACACATGAAATAACTCATTAACACAAGCTATTGAGAAAAATAAACCAGTTTGTATTAATAACGAAACAAAGAAACTCTTACAACCTGGCCTTGGTGTTGTGCAAGTTCCTCCCAGGGTCCATCAAGGGTTTTCCTCTACTTTGACAAAGCTCACCCACTTCCAAGTAGAATCAAGCAAAGACAATCTCTCCTCACAAGGTTCTAAATGGGAGTCCTAATTCCTGCAGCATTTACCCAAAGAAAATGTATAGCTCCAACCTCTCCTCCCTCTGGCTCAATGTCTTTATTTATAGTGCTGTAAAGAGGTTATTCAGGTCCACCATCAATGGGATAATCCCCCTCTTTGGGTGGGATAGCTCCCTTATTGATGGGATAAGTTCCTCCTTAATAGAGATACATGAACCAACTGGAGGCGCATCCAAATCATCAAACCGACCTCTAGAAAGTTCTAGAAGTAACCACAAGTAACTTTTTTAAGATGAAACTCGCGCATTTTGCCTTTTACAGAAGGACGCACCTGTCCCTTAACATACAGAGCATCCAAGGACGCACCTTTTGTGAACGTTGTGAGCATCCCCGCAGGTAAGGCTAGAGAGAACCTACGACCCCAGAGATAAACATATTTTTGACAAGACTTTCTCTCTTCTTTGAGTTTGAGATGGATAGCAGAGGCATAAGACTTGCCTAAGAGGGTAGCATGACTGTTGATTTGAGCCATACTAACTGTAAGTGGTCATGGTGACATTTTTTAGTGTAACACATGCCCCATGATCCATCCTTCTTGTGCACCAATACTACTGGAGACGAGAAAGAAATTTGACTAGGTTGAATTATACTAGCCTCTAGCATTTTTGCAACCATAAGTTCAATTTCACTCTTTTGGGCATAGGGACGTCTGTACGGCCTGATGTTTGGAGGAACACTTCCTGGAATCAAATGAATGGCATGATCATGATAACAAGTAGGTGGGAGGCCTTTGGGAGTCTCAAATACCTTGCAATGATTGTCCAAGACTTTTTGGAGATCTGGAGAAATAGATGATTTAGATGTGGGAACCACTAGCGAACATAATTGTGCAATTATGCCTCATTGTTCCTTCTTTAGAAGCTTCGTCATACCGTTAGAGCTAATTACCTTTCCCGATTTCCCTGCAATACCCCTTAATTCAACTTGCTTTCGTTCCACACAAAATTTCATGAAACTTTCTTGAAAATTAAAATCTATTGTACCCAAGGATTGTAGCCATTGGACTACTAGTACAAAATCAACACCACCCATTGGAATGGAAAGCATTGGGCTATTCAATACATATTCTCCCATGGATAGCTTGATATTATGGAACTTTCCAGAGAAATTTATGGTTCCTCCACTTGCAACCATCACTTGACACTCTGGTGTTGGATATAGCAAGCAATTCAATTCCTTGGCTATCTTACAATGAATAAAATTTTGGGTACTTCCCGAATCAATCAACACTATTACCTTTTTATTCTTGATATTTCCTTCTATCTTGATAGTTTGAGGAGTGGTAATTCCAGCCAATGCATTACAATATATGGTTGGATTCATTTCTTCTTTATCTAGGGTTTTTTCCTGGAGTATATAATCTTCTTTTGACATTTCTTGTTCCTTTTCTTCCTCCTCTTCACAATCTATGTAGAATAATTTCTTCTCAACACACTTATGACCGTTAGTGTATTTGCTATCACAACTGTAATAAAGCCCTTTTTCTCTTTTTTCTTCCAATTGTTGTGGTGTCAACCTTGTAGGTTGTGGAAGGCTAGGGGCAACAACACTTCCATCTTTATAGTGGTGAGTGGTAGGCTTCCTGGTTGCCATAAATTTGCTTTCCATTTTTATTGCTAACTTGAATGCCTTCTCCAATGAATCAGGTTCCCAAAGGCGAACCTCATGTTGGATAGTATCCTTTAAAGTCCCTATGAACAAATCAATCCTATACTCCTATGGAATATCTTTTACCCTTATGTTCAATTTTTGGAAGTCCTCAATGTGATCCATCATTGAACCCTTTTGTTTGAGATTTATCAATTGGCTAAAAAGGGTGTTTCTTTTTGTATCCTCATAATGTGCTATCGTTTCTTTCATAAAAATTGCCCAAGTGACAATTTGTTTATGAGAGCAAAGCCATCGACACCATACAAACTGATTTGGTTCCAAATATAAAGTTGCAATACGTATCTTTTGTGTATTTTGCACATTATGGAGATTGCAAAACTGCTCCATCTATAGTATCCATGTTCTGGGATCCTTGCCATCAAACTTTCTCATATCCATTTTTGGAACATGGTGGCTCTTCAATCCAACATTAGAGTCAATGAAATCATGATTAACATTTATTTTGTTTCTCGTCACGAGTTTCCTTTACTACCCTTTCACCATTAGTAACCATTTCTTGTTGAAACGTATTCAAATTTATCCTTAATTCTTCCATCTTAGCATCCATGCCATTCATCTTAGAATCCATTCCATTCATCTTAGCTTGCACCTGATTCATATTAGCTTCCACTCCATTCATCTTGGCTTCAGTTACCTTTTGTGAGAGTGAAATTTGTTGTACTTGTTCTTGTAATTTTGATATATCATGTTTCATTTCTTTCTCTTCTTCAAGAGTCATGCTAGAGCTTGCAGATTGCTTACTAGGTGTTTCCATTTTCTTTCGTTAGGGCATCAATTAGTGCTAATAATTCTTCACTATTCCCTTTTAATTCCTTCAAACTAATGTTTCAAACTAATCTTATGCAAAATTTAAAAAAATACAGACCTTTTGTTTTCACTTTGTATGAGCTCGATATTGAATCTATTGTATCTCTGTAACTGTGAATCTCGAGTATCCGACATCACGTCCTACAGTATCGCTTTGAGTTCTATTTCTAACCCTGCAAGTCTAATCAAGATTGGATTCTCCAAGGAAGAGTTATGCCAAATCTCCCACGGTGACCTGATTATAGACTAGTTCAGTAGAGCGAAATTGTCCGAAGTTCCAGGTGTCATTATTTCTACCTTAGTATCTGAAACGGATATACAGAAAACTACATGCCATCCTCTTTCTGAAACTTCTTACAAAGATTCAATTTGATGCTCAAAACACAAGTTTTGACAATTTTCCCTAGGTAGCCTATTTGGAATGTGATTCAGGAGTCTGCAAAAACTCTAACTTCTTCATATCATATCTCCGAAAATATAGCGAGACAAGCTCTGAAATTTGGGCCCGAAGTTCAGAGCTATTGTAGCTTAAATAGGTGTTTTTTTTAAGCTTCTGAAACGTCGTAGAAAAATAGTTATAGCGAAATGCCACGATGACCTGTTTGGAGTAGCAAAGCCCTGGAATCCAAAGCTCTGATACCAAATGTTATGAAACCAACAGACAAAAAGATAGAAAAGATAGATCAATTCCTTAGAATTCAACCTCTTTGAGGGGGAAACCTCCTTTACATTACACAAATGAACAATTCTTGGATGATACAAATGACTAAACCTCCTTTTATATCTAGGAGTCTAAGTGGTCAAAATATAATCAAGCCGACATAACAGTAATAACATAAGGGCGCAACAATAACAATAATGGGTTTCTATGGGGTACACTAATAACATTATGGGGACAATAGGGGCACAATAATAACAATATGGGCTACAATGAAAATAGTAATGGGGGAATCGCTAGTATTATAGGGACCTAACAATGTACGTGTTCAATCACAAGGCAATGTGCTTAGCACAACAAGACAAGGTAATTGGTGTATTTTTATGTTTATTTAAGCAATAACAATTATGTGTCTATGGTAGTGTGATGCAGGGATTGCATGGAAAAGGAGATTTCCATGAAATCGCGAAGAAAGCTTAGGTTGAGATTTCCCCTAGAAGCATTGGGAACTATGGGCATTGAGTCATGGTGCCTATTGTGAGCCTTGTGCTTTTGGTGATTTTTTGTGCTTGATTACAATTTTGTTTGCCTCCTATGTAAGATCATGCCACTTTTTTGTGGTGTCGTATTGTTATTGGTTTTCATCATTTCTTCTTCTTTGTTTCTTGTGATTGCCTTTTAAGTTTTGATTCTTTGTAATTGGTTGGGAAAGAGGAAAGTTAGAGGAGTTCAGGGAGAGCCAAATGAATTCCAACATGTGATCTGAGACTCAGATGAATTTGATGCATGTATAAGGGCAGTTGAAGGCAAGAGTATGAAAATCGGCTAAGTTGGTTGGGTCCATTAGTGTAAATGAATGGTGGAAGGAAAAACATGAGAAAGTTAACAGGAAAGGTGAAGTAAATGGATCTGAGGCATCATATGCCTTGGCTATGTTGGTAACGATTGTTCTCAATGTTGTATGTGGTGTGCACAGATAAAGGTTGTACTCTTAACCTTGACCTTATGCTATCTAGTAATTATGTTATGATCATGATTATGTTGATGTTCATATACATATGTGTGTATGCCATGTCTAATAGGATCATGATTGTTTTATGCTAGTGTTTATGTATATGTATGTATGTATCCATGTATTTATGTCATTGTTTGAGAGGGTTGCCAAGGATCATTATTGCAGAGGAATGATTGATTATGCAGGTGAATGACATGAAGAGGTTCCTGGTTCATGAGGAATCAAGTGGGAAGAGTAGTCCTAACAAATCTATGAGATTAGTATCATGTGGATATGAATTGGTATTATGTTATTATAGTATGTTTATGTTATGGATAGGGTAGGCCGAGGCATACATCAACGAAATGAAAGTAGTGTGGTTTGTGGTATGCTAGTACAAGCATGGATAAGACACTAGAAGCAAGGTTGCTTGGTAGGGACAATGTGGTTTTGGATATGTGGTACTACTGTGGTGCACATGTTGTACATGTTTCATCTGTGATGTTGTGCATATGCAGTGTTGTGTATATATAATGTGGGTACATGTTGTTTATGCAATGTTATGTATAGGGTGGTACAAGTATTGTTGTGCGAATGTTGCATATGCAGTGCTAGTTATAAATGGTGCTATGTACATGTTGGATATGCAGTGATGTGGACATAATATACTGTGTGCATGATGGATATGTGACATTGTGTGCATATGGTGTTGTGTGCATGTTGGATATGTAGTGATGTGTACGTAGGGTGTTATGTACATGTTGTATATAGAGTGCTATGTACATATGGTGTTGTGGGCATGTTGTACATATGGTGCTATGTACATATGGTGTTGTGTGCATGATTGTACAAGTGGTTTTGTAAGTATGCAGTGTCGTGTACATGTTGTACATGTGGTATTGTGTGCATTTGGTGCAATGTACATGTTGTGCATGTGATGTTGTGCACATGTGGATTCGTGTACATGTCGTGCATGTGGTACTGTGTACATGTGGTATTGTGTACATGTTGTATAGGTGGTGCAGTGTACATGTGGCTGTGTGTACACGTTGGGCAAGTTGTTTCGTGTACATGTGATGTTGTGCACATGTTGTGCAGGTGGTGCGGTGTACTGGAGGTACTGTGTACATGTTGTACATATGGTACTAGTGTATGTGTGGTATAGTGTGCATCTCATACATGTTGTGTTGAGGGCATGAGGTACTATGTATGTGCATTGTGTAGTCAAGGTATCATGACATGTGTATTAAATATGTTGTACTATGTGTACATATATTATTGTGTTGTACACAGGATGTGGGAATATGTATTGTGTGGTGGTGGACACTGGATGTGGGTGTATGTATTGTGTTGTGTTGTACATTGGGTGTAGGTGTAAGTGTTTTATGTCAAGTGTAGGTGAATGTATTGCATGGTGTTATATGCCACGTGTGGTTCTATGTGTGTAATGCACACTATGTGTATGTGTACATGGTTGAGGAGAAGGCACTGGGTGTTTGTCAGGTGTGGCAACTGATCCAGAGTGCGTACGAAATAAGGACACATGTAGAAGCTAAGAATTGATTAAAGGATAAGTATCAATATTTTACTTCAGTTTTATTATGCATGTGAGTTACGATTCTGATCCATGATGATTACATGTGATATATGATTCTGGTTTATGATGATTACATGTTATCTAGGATTCTGGTTTATGATGGTTACATGTGATTTGTGATTTTGATCTATTATGGTTGTGTTTTGAGCTAAATTGATTTGATATGTTTATACATGATGATTTGGTCAAAGATGCCAGTTTGACTTCTTGTGGTAGGAAGAGAAGACAATTGAAAGTGTACCTTATTGACGGGCCACCAATGAGGTATGATTTGAAGTTATTTCAATTTGTTCTAAATCTAATGGAAGGTATGTGCTTGCTACAGGAAACATGAAAATCCATGGTTGGGTGGTTGAAATCAACTGGAATAATTAGCAGTAGCAATGAAAGAAATTGGAATAGGAAGTAGTATGTTGGTAAAGAACTTCAAGAGCAGGGCCATTATGGGACACTAGTACCCAATAGTGTCCATTGATTTCCATGAGAATGCTATAAACGTATGATGGTTTTGAGGTAGGTATATCCTTGGTTTTTTTATCTTCCAATGTGAGGAAGCCTTTCTAAGGGATGGACTGCCCGAGGTAGGGGATGTTAGGGAACTTGGAAGGTGAGTCACTCCACGAAAGGGGGTGACTAGATTTCTTGAAGGACTATGTCACAAAGAAGTGAAGGTCGGGAATATATTTGTTTTGGTCATTAGCATTTTCAAATGGAATTAGATGCACATTGTGAGTATGCCCTCGAACAATGAGCCGGTAACTATTCATTGAGAGGACCAGTGGCACAGGATTATGTTGTTGAACGTTGGATGCAGTTTGACTGTGGCAATGGATTCTAGACTTCCTGGGAAGGAGGTGAATCCTGGTATTACTTTTAGGGTGGAGGTATGAGTCTCTGGATTCCATTATTAGAGATGCATGCATCGTATCCTTTTATTCTCTGGTTTAGCAAATGTGCATTTGTGTATATGTGGTTATTGTAAACACTGTAATAAACTATGTTATAAAGCTCCAGTAAGAAGTATGGTTTTTATCTAGTCCTATTGTCATGATGTTTTGATTTTGAGAAGGTTTTTCATTGTAAATATTGCAATGAGCTAAGATATAAAGCTTCATGGGTAGTCTATTTTATTTTCATATGTTTTGCTAAGGTCTTGGTGTGGTTTTAACACCAAGGATGGTGTTCTCCAAGCGGGAGGGTTCTCTAACATCCTCGGTGAAAATTCCATTTAATAAAAGTTAATAAAGGAAAAATAAGACCACAGTTCAGGGACACTTATTCCAAGCTAAATGTTGGGCAAAGATATCCTAGTGGGCGTCATTGGATGTGTTTATGGCTAAAGGAAATTGGAAAAGGCAAAGGCATTAAAAAGAAAAAAAGAATCTTATGCCCATTTATTTATGAAAATAAACCAAATTAGGAGAAAAGTAAGGTGAAAGGTCACATGTTGCATATGAGGAGGAAAATGAAGGAAAATAATGGAAAATTAATAACTTAGAGGCCTCATTAATCAAATGTCTTTTGGGGATCATCTCGCAAGCTCCTAGCTCACGTTTTGCTCATGTTTTGGAGAAAGGAATGGAAAATAAAGAAATGGAAGGAAAAGGAAAGGAAAGGAAGGAAGATAAAGCAAAGGGAAAGGAAAGAAAGAAAGTATCAAGCAAGGAAGAGAAGGATCAAGTAGACTCATCAGGAATACTTGTAGGTAACATATTGCATGTGTTATTTCCTAGTTGTTTTGGGCATGCATGGCTTTTCATGTTAGTGTATGGTTCTCTTATTCTCGGTGGCATGGTTTTTCCAGGGTGTGATAGTGGTTTTCAGCCTACCCTTTCCTTTTCAATATGTCATGGTGTGTTGGGATGTTTGTCTCAGTTTTTAGCTTGGATTTACCAAATTAATTTTAGAATATGGGGTGGAGGAGGTCTCAAGGTTCATTCCCAAAGGCCTAGGAATCCCTTGGCTTGTTTTGGCGAGATACACAGTAAAGCTCGACGGAGGAGCCTTAGTTTAGGGCCTAGTGATCCAAGTTTGTATTGAGGTAAAGCCTGAGAGACTGGTCTCAGTTTAGGTCCTAGTGATCTGGGATTAGATTGCGGTAAATCCTAAGAGACAAGGAGATGGAAAATTACTCAATGATAGTGATAGATTCTGGATCGCATTCCAAGCTCATTTTGGTTTTATGATCAGAGAACTAGTTTTGGTGCGATCACGGTTTGGTGAGGGTAGAGATGGTTTAACCTATGGATTCCCTTGGTTTTTTTGGATTTGTTTATCCATGAGATCCCACATTCGTGCTTGTAATATGGCTCAAAGTTGACTAGTTGAAAGAAAGATTTGGTTCAACCATGTCTATGGTCAGGTGGTACGTGGAAGTCCCAAACTTGGTTGGATTTTCCTACAATTAATGAAAGATAAGTTCTATTGCTTTTACACTTGTTTATATGTGGATTTAGTGGTTGTTATATCTATGATATTTAAATGGTTTTATGTTTGTTATAAGCATGGTTAATTAATTGGTTCATGTCATGGTTATTTCATGTATTTGACTGTAATTTGTAAAATCATGGATGCAAGACACAATTGATGTTATAACAGTTCAAGGGAGAAGGTGGTGATCCTTCTTGTTATGTTTCATAAGATTTTTCAGTCACTCATTTGATGTCTTCTATCCTAGACCTGTAGGTTACGTTGATGCCAAGTGTTTTAAAGAATGTCAGCCCCAGCTGGGGATGGTCAGTCCTATTCCTTAAGTTGATTTTTAGTTTATTATTCTTTTCATCATGTATTTGATGGATTTTGTAAGTTATAACAAGCTCTAGGCAGTGGCCGAAATTATGGTCTAGAAAAGTGCCTTGAATTTCGTCGACGCTTGCATGGGTCTACTGGGAAAATTCCTTGGACATTGGTTTGCAGGTCTATGAGAGAATCTAGAGGACCCCGGATGCTTGCATGGGCATAGAATGAGAGCGTCCAGAAGTCAAGAGATTTATAATTTTAGTGGCACCCGGTGGGAGGGTGTCTAAGTAGCTGACATGTCTCCTAAGGGTGTTGTTGCTCATTTTGAATGTATAGTTGATGTCTTTCGTCCATTCCATTTCCTTAAGGTCACCAAGGAGGTTGAATCCCTTCATAGTGACCTCTCTTGTCACATGTTTACCCCGATTGGCTGGTTACTTGGGTAAATGTGAGAGGAGGGTGGTTAGAGAATCCAAGATCAAAGACCCTTTGGAGGGTGAAGACATCAATGATTAAAATCTACATGAATAACGAAGACATAACTGGCAACCATGTCACCACTGAAGAAAGTCCATGTCATCAATCACTATTAGGCCTAGTCATCAAAGATAGTGACATGTGACATTCTCATCACATGATGATGTGAAAGTTATGGTGTAATGTTATAATCATTGTATAGATAAGTGGATGTCCAAGAGTCATGTATGGAAAAATGAGTCATGGAAGTCCAAAATACATGTAATATCAAACTTGATATGTAATTTCATAAGACTTTTGGAAGTGCAAGGTTTGTAGAAGTCCAAAGTTAATTAGGAGTTAAAAAGTCAAGATTCATGGGCATGTGAAAGGTCATGCCTCAAGTTATAAAAGGATCCTAATTTTTCATGTAAGGGACTTTTAACCTTGGCTTCTCCCACAAGGCATTAGAGAGACAAAGTTATTACTTTTGGGGAGTAGGTAGTGGCTCTAATGCTCCACTACTGGAGCTAGTGATGTTCATTATATTAATGTATCTTGGAAATATTGCTTCATATCGAAGCCTTCTAGGCCAACACATTTTCACACATGGATTGTGAATGTTTCTAAGACTATTCTTTGAATTTTTATAGTTCATTTTTTCTTTCACCTATACTGGAGTAATTGAACTTTTTTGGTGAATTCAGTGCTAAACTTATTGGAAATGTGTTGTAATGTTTATAATGAATTTCCCATCCATGTGAAATATTTTTCTCGATGTTAGATTAATCTTTCTCATTCATGTTTGTCTCCATTAGGGTAGTACTATTACTTCTCTCTTAGAGGCTCACTTTGTTTTACGCCTTGTAGTAATAGAATGTTGATACACATGGAATTAAACATTCACAAGGCACACTCTCTTGCCCACTGAAAAGGAAATTTTCATCTCTCTCTCGTGCTAATAGCTAAAGCCAAGTCATATCTTTAAGTAAATAGTAGTCGGGCCATATTTCGGATAGGGCTCCTACAAAAAATGGTGTGAGCTGTAATTGGGACCTTATATTGGGGATATCCCCTGTATGTGGCTTATATCTAACATCGTCAACATTATGGCACTAGAAGGAAATCAACTGGCTTTTATGGCTGATAACTCCACACACCCTAACCATTCATCTCCTGGACAAGGAAGAAACATTCCTAACATTATAATAACTCCTATTCCTGAAGTAGGAGGGTATTCTAAGCCTTTCCTCGAGTTAACATATGAGGTTATCTATGAAAAAATGCAGGAAGTTCAACCTATAATCCATCGTTTTGCTAAGGAAATCAGTTTGCTTCCATTTGTACAAAATCCAACGTATTACTTGAAGAAGAAAGAAACAAATTATACTCGTATACTAGTTCCTATAGTGGAAGATTTGGTTTTCACCACTCTTAGAAAGTTAACTGAATCTTATGAAGACATATTGTAGAAAGATCCACTTCTACCGATTAAAGAAGGATACTAGGAAGACATTTTTCTTTCCGACAAAATTTTTGAATTCAGCGAAGGCTTAGAAAGTTAAGGAGGAGGATCCTCAGATTCTGAAAAGGAGAAGGAACCTAGAGATGAAGACATGGCCGACGACGACTTGGATTGGATGGCCCCTAGGCCTCATGCTCTTTCAAATAATCTTCATAAGATGCCCCAGCACCCGACAAGGTTGTTATCAAATTTCAATCCAGATAAGAAGACAAAGGCAAAATATCACATCAACGATTTGTACATGCATCTATGGATGTTGGAAGTAAGGTATGATGATGTTGCTTGCAGAGTTTTTTCTTTTACATTAGAAGGTAGAGTAGAAACGTGGTACCATAGTCTACCTTTCAATTCAGTCCATGTTGGAGGGAGTTTAAAAAGTTGTTTATGGAGAAATGTTTGGATGACAAGACTCCCACCATGTTATTGAAAGAGATCGGAAATAGTAAAATGGGGGAAAATGAGAAAGTGAAATATTTTAATCAAAGGTTTAATTGCATATTGAACAAGTTTCCCTCGGGGATGCAACCACACGATTCAATTACTATTGATTATGGCACATCTTCCTTGCCAACTAAATTTTCCTCATTTGTTAAAAGAGATGCAAAGAAAACATTGGCACAAAACTTTGTAGAGGCAATCATCATCGAGAAGGATTTCACACTATTGGAGTTATCATTGATGCATATGAATCAAAATAATCTAAGGAAACTAGTGGGGAGTCTCATCCTTATTCATGTAAGGCTAAAGATAATGAATCATTAGCTATTGAAAGCTTGACGTGAAAAGTGAAAGTGCTTACCAATGAAATTTTAGAATTAAAGAGAAGGTAGAGTGAGACTTTTACTAGAAGCAAGCCTCTCAAGTCCTTCCATTTTTGAAGGAATAGTAAAATAACAAAAACAATCAACCCACCATGTCTTCTCAGAGTTTGAACGTTGTTCTAAATATAGAGATTATGAGTATGGAAAACTATTTGTCTTTTGATAAGGAATATCATTTAGAAAAAAACATCCTTGCAGTGGAACCATAACATGAATGCTCTGACTGCACATATTGTTGATCCCTTATTAATAAATGAGTAGACAGAGAAAATGGAAGAAACAAAAGAACCTAGTGTGAATGAATACATTACTAGTATTGGACATGCAATGAATAATTTTGATTGTATCTATAGCGTTGAAAAGAAGAGTGTAGAAGAACTACCACCAAGTGAGGCCCCCCTTCAGAAGAAAAATCGTTGATATAGTTTAAGGAGAAAAGGTCCCACTTCTAAATAGTAGGTGATGAGATAAAAATTAAAGGAGAAATGTTTAAGGAGAATCTCATCACTGTTCAACCTTACTCATAATGCACCAAGTCTGGAACGTGGAAAAGTTTAGGGGTTAATATTCATAGGTGGGCTAATTATCCATAATATTTGAAAAAAATAGATTTGCCAATTTCTATTTTTTCTAAAAATGATTCCCCCAAATTTTATAGTATAAAATCATTTTACCCTAAACATCACCCAAATATATAGATTTTTCATATAAAATCATTATAAATTCAAATATTTTTACAAATATATCAACAAACATTTTCTAGATTGCATCTTAGACACTAGTGAGATTCACCAAAGTTTCTAAACTTTAAAATAAATTTTGATCCTTAAAATTTTCCTTACACTGGAAATGCAATTAATTCTAGGAACACTTCCTCCAATAGTAAAAGTGAGTCCATCACTATGAAAGTGTCAGATAAATCTACTCCTAAAGATAACCTTTTAGAAGAGAAACCACTGATTATAAAATTGTTGAATATTTAAAGAGAGCTCACGTCAATATTTCCATCTATGAGCTCGCAAAGATAACAATCCAACATGAGTTGCTTCTCCAAGCCTTTTATACAACCTTCATGAGGTAACAAAGCTTCTTCCTCTCAAAAGGTGTCTAGTAAGTCCTCTGGTTCCCTTGAATTTGTAGTTAATGTCATAACATTAGAGGCTAATGCTCTCTACCCTCCAATTTTATTAACGTTTGAAATTTTTAATTTTAATGTCCATAATTGTTTAGTTAATTCTAGATCATATATAAACATAATTTCATTATCTGTTTCTAATAAAATAAAAGAAAAATGGGATAAAATTGGTGCACAAATTATTCAGTTGGACGTATCTCTTGTCCAAGCTATTGGTGAGCTCAAGAACATCCTTATTATATTTATCATCTGATCAACAAGTTCACCAATGTATAAATACTATAATTTTGGATGTCCCGGAAGCCTACATCATATTTTTGGGTAGAGACTAGTATAGTAAGTTACAAGGGTATTCTGCTACTAACTAGTCACACTTATGACTTTCATATAAAGAAAAGAATAACCAAATTCGAGTGGAAAGTGAGCCATATATGAAACGCATTGTGACACCACTAGAGGGACACTATGAGCCCGTTTCTTTTATCAATCTAATTTTTGGAAATGGTTTCCTTCAAACCAACCTTGGGTGTTATCAAGCACAACCATAACCCATTCCACCAGATACATAGTTGGAGCTCCTTCCTTGTTCTCTAGTTGGTGCAAATGAATCCTATAATATAGATGTACATAGTAATACTAATAATAGTATAGGAAGTACCATAATAGCTAATAATATGTGGAATTTATAGTTGGATAGTTCAAAGACAGAGGATGGCACTAGAGTTGGTGGTCTACTTATGCACCCATGCAACAAGAATCATATCCTTTCATGTTGTCTATAGTTTGTGTGTACCAATAATACCATTGAATATGAAGCACTCATACTTGGATTAATGAAAGCCATTGATATGAAGGTAGAAATTCTCAAGGTAAATGGTGACTCAAAGGTGGTCACTCATCAAGTACGAGATACTATCCATTATGTTTCACCAAATATAAAAAACTACCAGTAGGAGATATTGGATTCGATTAATCATTTTAAATATTTTAATATCATTTTCGTTCCTAGCCTTAGAAATGTCACAGTAGATACATTAGCAAATGCGATCTTTAGGATGTCACCATTGAAAAATGGTTTTTCTATTAAAATTATATATAAACCATTTGTGCCTGACAACGTTACTAATTTCGGTATTTTCAATGACGACCAATAGATATTTCATTTTATGGCTAATGCTTTCATATTCAAAGTTACTTCCATAGGGATATTTCAAATGGTTCAGTGGCGCGAAACAGGGCTACAGAGGAGTGTGAAACATGGTTACAGAGGTGCATGAAGGTCGCTCCAGATGGAGTGCAACAGAGGAGGGAGCTCCACTCCCTCCTACAAGGAAGTAATTACCGTAGAGGCAAGGCATCAGTGGGTAAAGTCAGAGGCTCTGAAAAAGAAGGGGAAAAAAATAATGAGAAGGAGTCAGATGGGGCCAGGTCCAAGGAAAATAGTAGCTCAACGGACAAAGAGGAAGAAGATAAAAGCCAGGGAACAAGGGACAAAAACCAAAAGGGACAGTGCAGACCTAAAACGGAGACTATTCTGAGAGTTGTGTTGAATGATCCTGCTCTGCAGGAGCACAAGGACCGCATGGGGATGTACGCCATAATCTGCAAGTTCATGGGAATTTGGCCCTCTGAAAAGGCATTACAGACATGGATCAAATACCACTGGAAACCCAAAGGCAGTATTGAACTCCATCTAGGGTCGAAGGGGTTTTTTACTGTGGTATTTACTAACATTGAAGATAAGGATAGAATATTCGAAGGAGGACCCTACTTCTTTGCAGCAGCAGGCCTCTATATGAGGCCATGGAAAATGAACTTCGTTCCAGAAAGGGAGACATTCACCTCGGTTCTTGTATGGGTAAGGCTCTATTCCCTACCTCTCGATTATTGGCAACATGGGTCACTGGCTGCCATCGGCAATAAGCTAGGGCGCTTTGTGAAAGCTTCGGAAGCCACTAGAAGGGGAAAATATACCTCCTATGCTAGGATTTGTGTAGAAATGGATCTATCAGGCGCTCTCCCGGACAAATTAATCCTAGAAGTTTATGATGAGGAATGGGTCCAAATGGTGGATTATGAGCACATCCCATTCAGATGTCGTAGATGCCATGAACATGGGCACCTGATTAGAGACTGCCCTCTCAGTTCAGAAGACAATAAAGGAGAACCTAGAACCGTGAAGGATACTGAAACCTTTCAAAAAGTGGTTAACAAAGGAAAAGGGGGCAAAAAAGGATCAAGGCAACAGTGCAGCGATGGGCAGAAGAACAGCACGAACAGGTTTCAAATTCTGGAAGAAAAGGAAGAAACAACAAGTGAAGACCAAGCAATGGAGAACGTACCTAAGGAAAAAGAGATGGAGGAAAACTATAATATAACACAAGAGACAAGTAACAGGAAAGAAACCATGAATAGTGAGGCTGAAGTAGAAATGGACATGGAAATGACCCAAAGTGAAACAGATCTGGAAGAGCATGAATTACAAGAAATTCTAGAAAAGGAACATCTAGATCTGGAAGGGTTCTTGATGCAGGGAACCACGGGAGGGTTGGATTCACTACCCCGAGAGGACTTCAACAGAATAAAATAGTTGTTTTTATGGAAGACTCAAGAAGGAGAGTTAGAAATAGGAACAATCACTGACAAACTGGAAAACAAAGGAGTGAAAACAATGAAACCATCCCTGGGAATACCTCCAAGAAACATGGGTAAGAAGAGAGGCTGGAAAAAGTAGAAGGAACTGCTGATGGAGTGCGGAAAGCTAATGATAGATTCGGGTAAGATGAAAGACCTAACCAGTTACTCCTTTACAAGTCTTTAATAATGAAATTTACATCTTGGAATATCAGAGGTCTAGGTAGTAGAAGAAAACAAAGATTGCTTAGTCATAGAATGAAACAAGATATGCCAGACATGATTTTCATACAGGAAACCAAATGTTCCATTCAGAAAATAAGACTCATCCACAGTAAATGGCTCATTAAATACGAGTTTCTAGAGGTGAAAGCGGAAAACACAGCGGGGGGTATTCTTACTCTTTGGAATCCCCAAAGTATTAGCATCATGGATGCAGAGGCATCAAGAAATTATCTATCAGTGGTCATACAACCTGTCGGGGTTTCGGAAACCTTTCTGGCCACAAATGTTTATGGTCCTCAAAAACTAGAGGATAAACTCAAATTATTGGAAGCCCTTAGTGATCTTAGAAGCAGACAGAATGGAATGCCTTGGATCTTGGGTGGAGATTTTAACATGATCAAATCTCTCTCAGAAAAAAAAGGAGGTACCAGAGTGCTCAATAAAGACTCCTTAGCGTTTCAATCATTTTCAGACAATATGAATTTGGTAGAGTCAGATTCAAGCAAAGGCCTTTTTACATGGAACAATAAAAGAGGGGGAGAGGCGCTGGTAGCGTCTAAGTTAGACAGGTTCATGATATCGGAGGAGTTAATGGTGCTAAATAATGAACTCACAGCAAGAGTGCTTCCTTTTGGAGGTTCAGACCATTGGCCAGTTCAGCTAGAAATCAAGGGTATTGATGCTCCCAGGAACAGACCCTTCAGATTTGAAAACATCTGGCTCTCCCACTCGGATTTCATTAGTAACATTGAAAAATGGTGGGCAGAAGACTTGCAAACACAAGGATCTAGGATGTACATTCTCCATAAAAGATTAAGACACATTAAGTTTAGACTAAAGGAATGGAACTGGAAGGATTTTGGTAACATTTTTGAGGAAAAGAAATTAGTGGAAATTAAAATCCAAGAACTCAACAAGGCTCTGATTAATGATGGTTTTGACAAAGCCAAAAGTGAGCAGGCTGATAAATACCATCTAGTTTGGGAAAACTTATGCAAACAAGAGGAAGTATTTTGGAGACAGAAATCCAGAATTCAATGGCTCAAGGAAGGAGAATGGAACACCAGATTTTTTCATAGATCCACCATGGCCAACAGAGCTCACAACAGAATCTCCATGATTAAAAATGAGAGAGGGGAAATTCAAACCACGCACAAAAATATTGAAGCCGTGCTGGTCCAACATTTCAGGAACATCACTAGGGAAAACACTCCAGATAGGGATCAGCCCATAAGGGGAATCACAAGGCATATCCCCAAACTGGTGTCCAGAGAGGATAATTTTAACCTCAATAAACCAGTTGAGGAGGAGGAGGTCAGTGAGGTTCTCAAAGAAATGCAGAATGGAAAAGCACCAGGTCCCGATGGTTTCAATGTTGATTTTTTTAAAGCATGTTGGCACATTGTTAAAGAGGACATTGTGAATGTTGTCGAGGATTCCAGGAGAAGTAAGACTATCCTGAAAGCTCTCAACACCTCCTTTCTTTCCCTCATTCCCAAACAGGACAGCGCTCAAACCGCAGACAAGTACAGACCTATCGCCTTATGTAATGTGGTCTACAAGATAATATCCAAAGTAGTGGCTAATAGACTCAAACCTCTCCTACCCTCGCTAGTGTCTGAGGAACAGTCAGGTTATGTGGAGGGAAGACAGATTCTAGATAACATTATTCAAGCACATGAGCTAGTGCACACGCTCACTAGCAAAAAACAAGCAATGATGTTAATGTAAATTGGAACTATATCAAGAGGGTTCTCCATGCCTTTGGGTTTGACCATAACTGGGTCAGATGGGTTATGGCACTCGTGTCCTCCTCCAGCTTCTCCATTTTGGTCAATGGATCCCCCTCAGAAATATTCTGTCCCTCTAGAGGCCTCAGGAAAGGAGACCCTCTTTCTCCCTTCCTCTTTATTCTCATGATGGAAGGGCTCGGGCGATCCATTAAGCAAGCCAAAGATATGGGTAAGATTAGGGGTCTTCAAATTTCCGAGAACGGTTCTGTGCTGACGCATCAACAATTTGTGGATGACACCTTACTGCAAGGTGTTCCTACTGTCAAAGAAGCTTTGGCCTACAAACAAATTCTGAAAGATTTTTCCCTAGCGTCAGGTATGGAAGTCAATCTCTCTAAATCAAAAATCTTCTTCTTTAGCACTAACATTTCCATTCAAAGAAACATCTCAAGAATTCTTGGATTCCAACGTGACTCCCTCCCCTCTAAATATTTAGGAATTCCTCTTACTGCCAGACCCATGCATAAGAGTATTTGGGAACTGGTCCTTAATAAGATGTGGGATAAAGTAAAAAATTGGACCTTCCAGGCCTTGAACCTGGCCGGACGGTTAGTTCTGACTAAGGCTGTTCTCCAAGCCATCCCTGTTTATATGTTATCAGCTCTCCCAGCCCCAAAAGGTGTCTTAGAGCAAATCAGAGACATTCAGAGAGACTTCCTGTGGGGAAAGGAGGAAACTAGAATGAAATGGGCCCTGGTTTCCTGGGATAAGGTTTGCAAGCCCAAAAGTCAGGGGGGCCTTGGCCTGGATGATCAAGAGACTCTTTGTAAAGCTCTAGGAGCCAAAATCTGGTGGAGATGGGTGCAGGAGCCAAAAGCACAGTGGGCCAGGATATGGAAAGAGAAATATGCCAGCTTGTGGCACAACAATGACCTCATAAGGATGTCTGGAATTATAAAAGGATCCTACATATGGAATAGAGCCTGGGAGAACAGAAGTCTCGTTCAAAACAATAGTTTCTGGGAAATTAGAGCAGGAGATCTTGCTCTTTTTTGGGAGGACAAATGGCAATAGGAACCAACATTGTTAACGAAGAATTTTGTTTGCCTCAAGCAGGAAACAGATGCCCAAGGATTAATAAGAGTTCAGAACTTTTGGGATCTCATGCATACCTCTGAAAAATGGAGAAAATGGAGAAACATTGAATGTGGAGAAGATAACCCCCTAAAGATAAAAAAAGCAGCTCTTGGGGATTTTCTCAAGCAAAGGATGATCTTAAAAACAGAAGGGCAGGATCAGTTAAGATGGGGTAACAACAAGCGAGGAACCTTTAATCTCAAGGAAGCTAAGGGTTTTCTTCTTGGGCTGAATTACAGTGTTCCAGACAAGACCTGGAAGCTTCTTTGGAAGTAGCAAGGATGGATGAAGATCAAGGTTTTCATGTGGTTGGTTCATCACAAGAAAATATTGACTTGGGAAAATATTAGAAAAAGGGGAATTATGGGACCCTCCAGATGTCAGCTCTGTGAGGAACAGGAGGAGACTATGGAACATATTCTCAACAGTTTCTCTTATACCTCTTGGCTGTGGGAGTCGTTCACTTCAATTTTCCAGCAGTCTGATAGAGACAGAGGAAGTATCACAAATACCCTAAATCACTGGAGAAAAAATTTCAAGGATAATGAAGCCCTCAATTTGGCCTGGGCCTTCACACCCGGCTTTATCATCTGGAACGTATGGAAAGAAAGAAATAAGAGAATTTTCAAGAATGGTAAGTCCTCAGCTCAACTCCTTCTTGACCTTATCTTGAAACAAATCAGAGAAACAGTCAGATCTTCAGTAAGCAATATCCCCTCGAACCCCCCCACGGAAGAAGAGCAAAAAATTCTCAGGCAACTAGGAATGCTAGAGGTAACTCCTCAAGATAGAAACAAAAAGGATAAAACTAGGGTTATGGAGAAGGACTACTGGCAACCCCCTCCAAAAGGCTTTCTAAAATTCAACATTGATGGTGCCTCTAAAGGCAATCCGGGAAATGCGGGATATGGAGGAGTTTTAAGGAATGACGAGGGAAATATTATATTTATCTTCCACTACCATTTAGGTAGAGCTACCAATAACATGGCGGAAGTGATGGCACTGGAATAGAGTCTAGAGTCTCTTTCTCAGAAACATCTCTCGAATGTAATTGTGGAAGCAGACTCTGAGATTACCATCAATGCAACAAAAAGAATCAGCAGTGGCTCCAAGCCGGAGAGAGTCTCGCAACATTGGAAACTTATCCAGGTTTATCAAAGAATACAGATGCATCTAAGGGGCCTTCGAACCATCAGTTTCAACCACGTTCGACATGAGGCCAACAAACTGGCTGATTTACTGGCCAATCAAGGTGTGAACAGTGCTGAAGGTGGAATGGCCAAGAAGTGGCAAGAAATTCCTCCAAGCCGTGCAAAGGCTATATGGGAAGAACAAGCTAAGGAGGACAGGGAGGTCGCCTGATATCGTGCTAGGTGGAATCCTACGATTGGATGACAATGGGGTTTTCCTTCTCAATCCAGCAGGTAGATCCGGAGAAGCAGATAGTCAGGTTTGATCTCATCTCCTCTTGGCGCTTCTCGACCAGATCTCCCTGGTTTTTGGTGGCCCCCTGGTGGATTTATTTCCTTTTTGATTTCGGGATCAGTCTCAGGTTCGAGAGAACGCCTCTAAACTTTCTGAGGTTCCAGGTTCAGGAGTGGGAGATTTTCAAAAGCAAGAAGAACCCTGGTTTATTGGATAGCCGGTTTGTTATAAACTTGAGGGCCAGTACAGGAAACCACCTCATAGGTGGTTTTATGTTGATCGCACCACTTTTCTGTGGAGAGCGGTTTCAAAGAATTCGCGGTGATTCCAGTCAAGCATCAACACGTGGCAGCGGAAGTGTTATGAATACCACCTCTCCCCACACATTAACGCCTGTTCAAGTTGGCCAGTGCGATATCACTCTCACCCATAGATTTTGGCTGACAGCGATCAACGGTTGGATCTGTTCGTGCATCTTGGTGGGGTAGTGTCACTTATCTCCGGGGTTCTTTGAGTTATGCGATCTCCCCTCAGCCGTAGATCTTCCTTCTGCTTTTGGACAGCCCAGATTGCTCGTTCCTTTCCGAGTATGGGGCAGCGGGTTGTTCACGGGTTTTTACTTGCGTTTGAGTTTTTTGTTGTAAGGTTGAAGGTTTTTCCCTTAAGGTCTGGGGCTTTCTTTCTTCTCTCTGTCCATGGCATCGAGTAGAAGTTTGTAAAAATGTACTCTATGTTTTTCTCATTGAAATAGAAGGATTCACACTTGCTTTAGCAAAAAAAACAAAGTTACTTCCATAGAAGAGGATGAGCACGATTAAGCTTTGCAGGAGGCATTTAGTGCAATGAAAGGAAGCACTATGCCCAAAGGTCAGGTGTCCCTGAAGACACTATATGGTTTGTAAAACAAATTTATAGGACCAACCAATACAAAGACTCAAAGTTAAAAGTTATCATCTAAACAAGTCAATGTAGGAACTCAAGAAGATCCAAAGCATGTAAATATCAGTACATGTTGTTCTCCAAAGGAACATCAAGCATTTATCCGCTATTCAAACAATACCATGATGTGTTTTCATGCATATACGATGACTTAAATACATATGATACTCATATTATCTAGTGCATGATTCCAATAAAAGAAGGGGTAAAACCTTTCCTGCAGAAATTAAGCAAAGTCCATCCAACGCTGGAACCCCTCATACAAAAGGAATTGAGGAAAATTCTAGATGCTCAAATTATTTTTAAAGTCAGACACTCCACTTTGGTTTCAAATTTTGTCCCAGTTAGAAAGAATTACGGTGAAATACGTTATGTTTAGATTTATGGAACCTCGATCAAGCATTTGATAAAGACAATTATCCAGTGCCAATGATGGGACAGATCCTCAAGACAATATCTGGGTTTGATGTGTTCTCACTACTATATGGTTTCTTTGGTTACAATCAAGTGCTAGTAACAAATCAACTGAAGACTACCTTGAAGACCAAATGGGGAACATTTTCTTTCAAGAGGATGCCATTTGTACTCATCAACTTTGGTGCTACTTTTCAAAGTGTAATGGACATCGCTTTTCATGGCCTTATCAATTAGAGCATTGTTTTGTTGGATAAGGAAAAATGTATGTTTTGTCTTCGTAAATTTCTTTATTTACCATTCATCCTTATACGATTATCTCTGTTTATGGATTAAAATAAGGAAAATATCAACTAAATTTGGATGAAACAATTTGGTGACAAAATAGGAAAATATAGCACAAGAATGGATTTTTTAATATCATTGTGTGTGGAAGATGCAGACTGGGCAAAAGTCATTCATTTGACAGAGCAACATGAGGCCGCAAAAGGGAAAATACAACGTCTTTGGTAGACAAGGTAGTGGGAGATAAACCTAAATGATGTTATTTTATGACACAATCAAATTATGTATTACGAAATCCTACGGAATCCCCTTGATCTTGAGGATTCGCTTTTATCTAGTTACTCTTTTATGTTATATATATGGCTGAAAGGCAAATGGAAAAGGAGTAGGCATTGATAATCTATAATTATTCTTTTTGAAGACATATAACATTGTTATCTCACTAACATTGTAAGATGTTACTTGCATTAATGAAGAAAGGTTGCATTTGATACATATTTATATTCTAAGTCCTTATTAAGCAGAGGCTTTTGGCGACTCTTGGCCTGGTCATGAGAAGTTCTATTGCTTCCTTGTGTTACAACCGTTCTATTTACTCTTTTCTAGTTGATTAATGTTTAGACATTGGTTATTCCATTTATCGTAAAGATTTGTGATGATTGATTGATACTGATATTCAATTAGATTCTTAGTTAAGTTGTGTGACATAGTTAAGCAATGCGTTGATTGAAATGAGTGAATTAGTGCCAATCATAGATTGCTATTCATTTTGAGTGATCTTATCATAAATCCTAGATATAATTTCAATTAATTTCTACAGGATGCAATATAGATCATTTTCTGTTCAGAAATCCTTTATTGTAATATTCATATTACTCTTTGTTGTTCAATTATTGTTCCTTGTTCGAATTTTTGTTCAATTGAGATTGTTGTTCTATTTGGATTTCTATAGATCAACAAGGTTGTTTAATAATCGTATTTCTCTTTCTTGATTTAGTGAGTTACCTTTAGGTCTATTTGACATTCCAAGTGTGATTCTTATTTGCATTCAGTTTCATTTGATTTTAGAACAAGCTAGATAGTATTGAATGTAGGTTTTAACCCCATACAGAAAATACATGCATACGAATTCTAAAACAAAGAAAATAAACAATGCGAGAGCATAACACATAAAACACATATACACAGATATTTCCCCTGGATCCCAAAACTAGGACTACCAGCTTGATTTTTCATTATGTTCCTTTCAATGTTACAATACATATTTATACATGTTGAAGCATCCAATACCATGGACCGAAAACCATTGCGTCCAAAACCATGGACCGAAAACCATCACGTTCAAAATCATGTGCGAAAATCATGCAAAAAACCATAGGTAGGTCTGCCCAACCTAATATAGGGTCGAAAAAAATTTCCCGAGGAGCTGCCCCGGACGTCGTAGAGGGGGGCTACCCACCACCGTCAAACCCCCCACTACGCAATCAATGCAACGAAGGGGGGCGGCTTCGGCCCCCCTCTAACCCCCCTGATTCACTACGTGGGCTAGTCGTGGAAAGAATAACACAACCCAACATTCTCCCACTTGTTGTTTTATTTCCACATGGGGCCACAAGAGAGCTTAGTCATTTATCCAGCCCTGCAACAACCATTGTTTCTCTGGACCAAGAAACTTTTCAGAGCTCACAAATTTTGTCAATTCATCTGCAATATTATTCAAAGCGTCCACCTTTACCAGCAACACCTTTTTGTCTTCTATCATATCCCTCACAAAGTGATACTAAACATCAATTTGATTTGTGTTTGAATGATATGCAAGGTTCTTTGCCAAGAAAATTTCACTTTGGTTGTCACAGTCTATCCTTATAGCTCCCTGTACTAACCCCATATTTGAACACAATCTCTACAACCAAACTGCTTCCTTTCTTACATGAGTGGCTGCCATGTATTCTGTCTCTGTAGTTGATAGTGCCACTACAGATTGTTTCTTACTCATCCAACTAACTGCACCTCCAAATAGGTTAAACACATACCCACTTATAGATCTTCTCTGATCTAGATCTCTAGCCCAGTCTGCATCAACAAAGCCACGAATATCCAACACTCTGTCCAATCTTGGTCTTCCTTGGTAGCACAAACCATAATAACTAGTTCCACACAAATACCTAAAAACTCATTTCACTGTTGTCCAATGCTCCTTCCCTGGTTTTGACATAAACCTACTCAATACTCCCACTGCATGTGCAATGTCTGGTCTAGTACATACCATCACATACATCAGGCTACTGACTGCACTTGCATATGGAACATGGGACATGTCCTCTTCCTCTTCTTGTGTCTTGGGAGACGGTTTAGCATATAACTTTACACCTATAGGAATAGGAACCTTCACCGGTTTACTATCCTGCATATTAAATGTTTGCAATATTGTCTCGACATACTTCCTCTGGTTTAACCAGAGCTTCCTCTTTGTTGGATCTCTTTTAATTTCCATGCCCAAAATATAGTTTGTAGCACCAAGATATTTCATGTCGAATTTGGAGGACAAACGGGTATTAAAATCCTGGATAATTTCTTTGTCATTTCCAACCAGAAACATATCATCCACATACAAGGCCTAATAAATAACACAGTCACCAATTAATTTAAAATACACACAATGATCTCCTTTTCTTTTGGTGAAGCCAAGCCCCCAATAAATGTATCAAATTTCTGATACCGCATCCTTGGTGACTATTTTAGCCCATACAGAGACTTCTTTAACTTGCATACTAGTTCTTTCTTACCCTTCACCACAAAGCCTTCAGGTTTCTTCATGTAGATCTCCTCTTCCAGATCCCCATGAATAAATGTTGTCTTCACATCCATTTGTTCTACCTCGAAATTAAAAGCAACAACAATAGATAAAAGTAATCTAATAGAAGTTATCTTGGCAATAGGAGAAAAAATATCACCAAAATCAATTCCCTGCACTTGGGAACAACCTTTTGCTACCAACCGAGCTTTGTATTTCTCCACCTTGCCTTCTGCATGTGTCTTCTTCTTGAACACCCATTTTCTGCCAATGGGTTTCCTTCCAGCCAGCAATCCCACCAGATCCCAAGCCTCATTTTTGTACAAAGATGTCATTTCATCAACCATGGCCTCTTTCCAGAGTTTTCCATCATCTGAATCTAATGCTTCCTTCACAGTTCTGGGATCATCATCAATAATAGATAAAGAAAAATTTGAACAGAAAGTAGATGGACTAGACCTTTCTGGTTGCCTTCTTTCTTGAACTGATATTCTCACACCCGGAGTTTGTGGCTCTTCATATTTTGATTGCTCCTCTACTATAGATTCTGATTCTTCCTCCTTTAGCTCTAACTCTATCTTCTCTAGTTCCTTTGGTTGGACTTCATGTTTAATAACATCTTTTACCTCTCTGAACACCACATCTTGGCTGTACACAACCTTCCTTGTTACTGGGTTCCAAATCTTATAACCATTTAAACCATTCTTATACCCAATAAATATGCACTTTCCAGATTTACTATCCAACTTGGTTCATTTCCCCTTTGGAACATGAACATGAACATACGCATCACATCCAAATACCCTCAGATGTGAAAGAGAGAGTTTCTTCCCAGTCTATACCTCTTGTGGAGTCTTATCCTCCAATGCTGATGAAGGTGATCTATTGACCAAGTAACATGCTATCTCCACCACCTCTATCCAGAATTCCTATCCTAACCTGGCACCACTGAGCATGCTTCATGCCCTTTCCATCAACACTTGTTCATTCTTTCTGCAACTCCATTTTTTTGAGGTGTATATGGAGCAGTATTTTGTCGTGCTATACCACACTTCTTATAAAATTATTCAAATTCATTACTGCAAAACTCTCCACCTTTATTTGTCCTCAACACCTTTATCTTCTTCTCTGTCTGGTTTTCCACCAGAGCCTTAAATTCTTTAAACCTATCAAATACTTCAGATTTCTTCTTAAGGAAATATATCCATGTATTCCTTGAGAAGTCATCTACAAGTGATATAGAGTACACAGACTTACCCAGTGATGGAACCTTCACAGGTCCAAACACATCACTATGCGCAAGCTCTAGTATCTGTTTCACCCTCTTACCACCAGAGCGGAAACTCACCTGATTCTGCTTCCCATATACACAATTTTCAGAGAAATCAAAATCCAAAGAGCTATTATTCGTACCTTCTACCATAAATTTACCATGAAGTATTTGAAGGCCCTTCTGTCCAATATGTCCAAGCCTTTGATGCCACAGGATGGTCTTCTCTCCAAAGACCACTAGATTTCCTGCTCCACTTTTAGGAACCACAGAACCATTATACCCATCAACAACAGTGCTACCATGCAGCTTGTACAAAGTTCCAATCTTAACTACCCCCATCATCACCAGTGCTCCCCAAACCATCTTGCAAGTATCCTTCTCAAACATTGTTTTTACACCTGCATCATCCAGCTTGCTTACAGAAATCAGATTGCTGGCCAATGTAGGAATATGCAGAACACTAGAAGTGTTCTAACCCTTCCACCTTGCAACTTCAACTTTACTTTTCCGCGACCAACGATTCTAGCCTTCCTATCATCCCCCAAAAAGACATCACCACCATCATATTTCTCATACTTGCAGAACCGCTCTCTATGGGGAGTGAAGTGGAAGGATGCACCCAAGTCAGTCAACCATGCCTCATGATCTACCTGTGTACTTGAAGAAGCCAAGTACACACCCCCACCTTCATCTGAGGTGGTTTTCGCCTCTATAGAAGGAGCATCATCAGGTCCCTTTCCTTTATCAGGAGCTTTAGATTTACAATCCCTTTTGTAGTTCCCTTCCTTTCCACATTTCTAGCACACCACCTTTACAGGTTTTCCTAGAGCTTTAGATCTCCCTCTAGATTTAGATCTCCCACTCGACGACTTATTTTTGTTTCTATTTTGGGACCGTCCTCGTACAGACAAGGCATCACCATTCTGGCTCTCCATATTTTTCTGTCTCATCTCCTCCATCAGCAAGGATGAGACTATTTCATCAAACTGCAAGGTACTTGCATTGCTACCTATTGCAATAACCAGAATATCCCATGAATCTGGTAGAGAACATAAAAGACAAATGCACTTATATTCATATGAAATTTTGATATCAATAGATGATAACTAACTTAAAATAGTATTAAATGCATTCAAATGCTCTGTCACCGAGTCTCCATCTTTCATCCTTATGTTATATAGCTTTTTCTGTAGGAACAACTTATTCACCAGAGACTTAGATTGGTACAAATTCCCTAACTTGTCCCACAAAGCCTTCACCATAGCTTCCCTGATACATTCAACAATACTAAATCTGAGACACACAATCATATTGTGCTCTTTTCCTTCCAATCCAAATTCTTCCATTCTTCATCAGACACTCCCATTAGTTTAGTACCCAGATCTACCATGATCCATTGATCTTTATCTACCAATAGATCCTCGATCTTGAGTTTCCACAACTCAAAACTCTGACCATTAAATTTCTCGATCTCTATCTTTCTACTGCTCGCCATCTTCTTTCACCACCAGAATCGATCCTGCAGATCTCCCTCTGAATAGTGTCTACCACAGGCATGAGCGAAACCCCTCAGCAGCAAAGGTGTCCCCTTGAATCCAAAACAACTCTGATACCAGATGTAGGTTTTAACACCATAAAGAAAGTACTTGCATACCAATTCTAAAACATAGAAAATAAACAATGTGAGAGCATAACACATAAAATACATATACGCAGAGATTTTCCCCTGGATCCAAAAACTGGGACCACCAGCTTGATTTTTCATTATGTTCCTTTCAATGTTACAATACATATTTATACATGCCGAAGCTTCAAATACCATGGACCGAAAACCATCGCATCCAAAACCATGTGCGAAAATCATGCACAAAACCATAGGTAGGTCCACCCAACCTAATATAGGGTCCAAAAAAAATTTCCCAGGGCATTGTCCCAAACCCCATAGAGGGGGGATACCCACCCCCCTCAAACCCCCCAGACAGGCGGGGCTGCCGCCCCCCCTGTGAAACCCCCCCCCCCCAATCGACATAATGAAGGGGGGCATCTCCCCCTCGCTAACCCCTCGATTCATTACGTGGGCTAGTCATGGAAAGAATAACACAACCCAAAATTGCAGAGTGTGTTAAGAGTTATTTCTTCCATAACTGGTTTCTTTCATAATTGTGTGGTCCAAATAGAAGAGTTATCTATTAGTGATTGCAACGATTCATCATTAGATAACCTCTAGATTCACTAAATATACTGCGTTGACACTCTTGAGATAAAAACATGCACCTCGTGTAGACAATTAATGTAGGAATTAAGATTGCTTAAAAAGAAACATCTTAGTGCACCAACATTTTGGCGTCATTGTCAGGGAGAGTGTTTCAAGTGATTGACATTATTTTGCTATGAAAGAATTGGGTTTTAAAAATGAAAGCTAAGAACCTACATACCTAGAAAGTAAAGTGCTTGCTTACCAGCCTGCTTCCCAGCAGAATCTTAGAGGTTAAATAGGGATTTTTTTTTATGAATGACTAGGAATAGAAAAACAGAAAAAGAGCAGAACCCTCCACCAAAACCCACAAAACCCAAAGGATTGGTGAACCTTGGGAGAACGACCTTTATAGACGAAATCGCAAGAAAACCAGAGTCTCAAGTGAGTAGGATTCCAGGCTATACCTAGAAAAAGTTCTATTGTTATCCCTTCAATAATAGTCTGACCATTTGTACCTTATGCTAAGATTCAAAGCCAAGTAGGAGGATCAGAGAAGAGTCTTCAAGTTGTTAGTTCCAGTCTTCGCAACCTGTCACCAGGGATCAACATGAGCTCTTACTATGCCTAGTTTTGTTAGATGTTTTGCACATGATGTTCAGTACAAAACATGTTACAAGTGTGTCCATCAAAAGAATCTCTAAAAAATATTTCCAATAGTATATCACACTCCTCTAACCGGTTCCCGGATTAGAGGAAATGAATGAGTGGTTCTTGGTTATACATGTTTTGAGGTCAGTTGCTGCACACAATGACAAGTTTATTACAAAATAAGTTTCTGAAATAATGGTAAGGAATTTTTCAAAAGTGAAAGAGGTGTTTGTTCATCACATACTAAATAACAAAAACATCGTTCCATTTATGCACAGGTGCTACTATGTGGGAGATATATAGTGATATTTGGAGCCTACATTAAAACAAAGCAGATTTTTCATATTTTTTACTGTTTTAGTCATTTTAGTGCAGGGCCATTTTACAACAGATGGAATGTAATTTTGCAAAACCCAAGGAGGTTTTTGTTAAGCACGAGCCATATAAAAAAAATATCTTTCAATTTATTCACAGGTGTCATGGATTGGGACATGTGACTAGATCTTTACATCACATTTTCATAGATTTAAATTTTTAATGATTTTCTGTTTTAGAGATGATTTGGTGGAACAGATTGCGAGCTACTGGAAACGAATTTACCAAATTTGAGAGAGGTTTTTCTCCAAAATGACCTGATCTACAAAAAAGTATTTTAGCGTTGTAACAGGTGCTATGGTTTAGGAGATACGAGTTCATCTTCAACACCTATTTTCAGAAATTCGGCCCAAGTTTAATGTAACTAATTCTATTTGAAAGAAAATGGTTGAGCTCAATCCCTTGGTACAAGGATGAGAAAATGTACATATTTTATGAATTTCATAGTGTAGGGGTTGGATTTTGGTAGAAGGTTGGATTTTGGTAGAAGGTTGGATACTGGGGATTGTTGGGCACTCCATTGTACATTTGATTTCTGCAATTTTGGCTAAGGAAAGACCAGGGTTTTGCAACACTTGTTGGGATCCTTGTGGATCTGTGTTTTGATGGTGTGTTTCTTCATGTAATTGTAAGTTCATTGATATTTTGTGTATGCCATTTCCCTTCTCTTTGCTTCTAAATTAAACAAATTAAGTGACAAAGGTAGAATCCATGAGTTTGTTGTGCTCTGCCTGTAGTTTTGTTTAATTCTCAATGTTTTCTTCAGTTTGAGGAGGATTCTTGATATAGTCATGCCCTCTTCATCTCCTCAGCGGTATTTTCCATCCATTCATTTAATCTGAAGCATCAAAACTACTGCCTACCTTTCCCCAACCAGAACTTCGCAAAAATTTGGCCTCATCCCCGGACCCAAATTTGCCTTTCCCTTTTTTCCAACAAATCCCTCAAAAACTCAAATCAAATCCTTTGCACTTCATACCTAGCCTAAAATTAGTTTGTTTTTCATTCATATCTAGCCCCATTGATTATCTCTAACTGAGATTGACCGAAAGAGAGCCCTCTCCTGTCTTCGTAGGGCTAGCTACGAGGCTGAGCGTGGTTTGATGTGGACCTAGAACCTTGCCTTTTCAGCCTAAGGCAAATCTAGGCTCTAACATAGTGGCGACCGTATTGGGGAAGAAAATTTTATTTTATAGTTAGTGTTCTTTGTTTTATAGACTACAGATGGACCCTAAAGTTAGCCAGGTAGCCTTTGAATTGCTCTTGCTTTGCATTAGCGAAAGTAGATAAAAGCTGCTTCAGTCAATCTCCGGTCTAGTCTTATAAACATAATATCTAACTTGAAAATTTCCCCAGTACATGTATCAAGTTAGATCTGATTGTTGATGGAGGACAACAGTCAGATACATATGAAGGCTAAAACATTCACCTGGCAACTCCAACTCAATCTAGAAATTCTAGCTCTCACTGATCCGTTCATGCACTAAAATAAAATGGTAGGGTATGTGGCAGACCCTATGTTTTGTGAAGCTTTAAAAGAAGTTAGAGATCATTTAGTGGATTTTGAAATTGGTGAAGTATTTTTCATTGCGGTGCTTCAATGTTTGAGATCTCTGAAGTTTCCTCCTAAAGCTAAGATTGGTTTCTTTGAGTTAGTTGTTGAAAATTTTGAGAAGGAGATTCAGTATTTAAATGATTAGATCCAATCATATGAATTCCGAGATCCCAAAAAGTTCTTGGAAACTCTACCTCCTTCAAAACAAGAAATAATAGAGCTGCCCGTGGATGTTTGCATTGACAGTTTGCAGTTGGCGGTCTATGTTGAGGAGTTAGGGCAACAAACAGAGTCTGGTTTCTTTGATCCTATTTTCACATATATGGAGTATTTTTTCAGTTTGAATGATAAGTCAGATTGTATTTTACATAACCAGACTCGTTATGTGCATGTATGGATGTCAACATTTACATTTGTGTTCTAGTTGAAGCACTTTCAAGCAGCATCCTTGTCACAGTTACTTGATTGGTTGATATGGCATTACAACATTACTTGATCTATCAATTTTGCAGCAAAGTGGGTTAGATTTGTACATAAATAAGTTGCCCAAGGCAGAATTTCAGTTTTCGGTATTTGTTTATGTACAAGTTGCAGTATGTATATGGTTTCGGATTGGTATGAGTTGTTTTGGGTTTGTAGTTGTTTGACCATCCATGCCCAATGGAAGAGACACTGTCTACTTTCTAGAGATCTATATTTCTTGGCACCTCCAAGGAGCTACCATCCCCATTGGAGCCGATGTTAGTTCCAGTCTTCATAGCCTGCCACCAGGGATCAACATGAGCTCTTACTATGTCTAGTTTTGTTAGATGTTTTGCACATGATGTTCAACACAAAACATGACACAAGTGTGTCCATCAGAAGAAGCTCGGAAAAATATTTCCAACAGTATATCACACTCCCATAACCGCTTCCTGGATTAGAAGAAATGAATGAGTGATTCTTGGTTATGCATGTTTTGAGGTCAGTTGCCACACACTGTGGAGTCCTAAACATGTATGTTTTTAATGATCATTTCAATGGCCTTTCAGTGGGACTTGTGAATCTTTTACATCATGAATGTGGAAAACAATAAAGAATTATAACAAAATATGTGGAATTAGTATGCAAGACTTAACCGCTGATAGTTGTCATTCTCCTGTGCAGGAAAGGGTAAAGACGAGGAGCTGCTGTTCCAAAGAAAAAGACAAGAACAGGGTAACTACTGTCCCTTTGACGAAGGACCGAGTGCACACGACACTAAGCAGGTTGAAGCAAACCGGTCCGGAAAAGGAGGAGAAGGCACCAGCTCGGCAGAGGAGAAAAGAAGTGATTAAGGATTAACAGTTTGGCGAATCCCTCAGGATCTTCGATCCTGAGGGATCGCTGCTTTATTTATCATATTGCTTAGACATCTCCGTCGTCACCCTTATATAAAGGGACGTCACTGTTAGCTTTGGGGATTATGCTTTTATGTAACTTTCTGTTAAAGATTGAACTTTGATCATCGAGTCTCATTGAACTTGGCTCATTGTACTTTCTGTTTCATGTAGTAATATAAACTTGGTGATTATCTTATCTCTGCGTCTGGATTTACTTAAAGTGGTGTACCCTTGAGGCTAAGGGCCCGGCCCCGGAGGACACTTGCTTCTGTATCACGACGATTTGATTTCTGCGTGGTTTGCTTATCGTCATTAGTTGGTAATCTGATATGCTTTATAAGTTACATCATATGCTCTATTAAGATTCGTTCATTAAGGTTCTTTATATTGACTCTGCATTATATCACCAATAACTTCAGAGTTGATTGAATATTATTAGACTTAATTGAACATTGTTATTATTTTGTTACGGAGCTCTTATGCTGTGTATTTGTGTTGAGGAAATTATCTGAAAGATGTGTTCCTTATGATTCAAGATTAATGCTGTTCCATTTTTAAACACAGTTGTAATTCCTGTTGATAAATCAGATTACTTTTCAAGGGTGTTGTGTGTGTATGATTTCCAAATGCTGTTCCATAATTAGTAATTAGTGTTGTTCCATTAGCGTGCGTTGCGTGATTTGCTTGGAGAATGAAAGATTGGAGTTTTGATTACAATGAGTGCATTTGAGTTGATAGGATAAAGCTTGATTACTGCTCGCGAGGTTTAGTTATTCGATTGTTGTTCCATTTTAAGCATTGTTGTTCCATTCTAGATTTGCTGTTCAATTTCTTATTTGTCGTTCCATTTTTACCTGCTGTTTCATTTACTCGCATTTGGTGTGAGAGACAATCTCTGGTTGTAGTGAGCCTCGGCATTTACTGCCTCGCTCCCAGACCCGTGGTCCATGCTCTAATTTCCTTTCCATCAGTTTCCAAAGGGATGGGCTATTGCTGTCAAACCCTTGACTGATAAAGTTGCCTAGCTTTAAGAGTGTGTGCTTTAGTCATTTGAAGTAACTTAGTCATAGACAAGCATATGTCTACTCTTGTATTTTTGCAGAATGCTGTACTACTAGCATTACTCTGACAAATAGCCTCAGATTGAGTCACTCTTTGAAATAACCAAACACTCCGGATTGACATATTAATGTGAGGTAATTAGAGGTGAAAGAGACCCTTTTTATAGCTCTACATTTTGGCGCCGTTGCCGAGGAAAGAGTGTAGCCATTTGTCTTTTTCAGAGTAGTGTACGAACCTGCTAAGGAAGAGTTGGATCTTAAAAACGAAAGGTAAGAACCTGCGTTCGGAGCATGTAAAAGCCCTGCTCCACTGTCTGCTTTCCTAACAGATTTGCTGTTGCTTTGTTTGAATATAATTTAGTAGTTCATTTGAGTGCATGACTAAGCAGAAAAAACCAGAAAAGAATATTAAGCTTCCATCCAAACTCGAAAAAGCTAAGGGGCCGGTGACCCTTGGCCGAACAACTTTCATAGACGAAATTTATAAGAAAATAGAATCTCAGCCACCAGTAGGTCCCAGGAAAATCATTTCTAAACAACCTACTAGTTCCCTTCAGGCCACAAGATCACCATCTGTAGCCTTTGCTGAGGTGCATAGTCAACTGAAGAGCAGGACTTTCAAGAAATTGAAAATTCTACTCTTGAACTATTGCAGGAAGGGAATTTCAGCAACTTTTGTGGAGAAGGAGAAACAGGGGAAATCGAGGAACCAAAATCTCCCATTGGAACAAATCAGCCATTAAACAACCCAGATAAGGGGAGTGCTACGAAAATCATTGTTGAAGGAGTCCAATCTCCTCAGACATCAGGTATTCCTCTTATCCCAAATAAAGGAAGTGCCATAAAAACTATCCCTACTAAAATCATTCCCTCTCAACCTAGGAATACCCTCCTAGATATCCCAGAAGGTTATTGGCATATATTCGATCCTATGGCTCAGAACCAGCCAAATACTGAAACCTCTACATTGCAATATCCTATAGTGGATTCTGCAACAAATGCGCCCATGAAAGCTATCCCTCTTCAACATATCCCTACATTTCACGGTCTCACATCAGAAGATCCGGATGCATTTTTATTTGAATTTGATGTGTTGTGCAGGGGATATGATTACACCACCGATCCCCAGAAATTAAAATTATTCCCATCTACATTAAAGGGGGCTGCTTTAAGATGGTTTATGGGACTAGGTGGTGGGGTCATCAACAATTGGGATCAAATGAAAGAATCCTTCTTAAAAAAATATCAGGATTATTGTAGGTCTAGAGAATTGAAAGACGAAATATTCCAAATGACAACCAAACCGAACGAAACATTAGAAGAATATGTGGAACGTTTTCAATACAATTTACAAAGATCTCCTTATGCATCACTACCTTTACCTGATAATGTGTTAAAAGCTGCATTGATAAGGGGCATGAAGGAACAGTGGATTGAAACATTAAAAATCATGGGAAAAGGGGATATTTATCAAGAAAATTTTGCTGACATTATTGATTTATGTATCAGGAGTTCGAGAGGCAGCACAAGAATAAAACCGGCAGAATATGATCGGTTTGCAAGAGACAATAAAATATCAACAGAAGGAGTAACGTGTGTGGAGATTGGAAATTTATTAGAAAATTTTAAAACTCATATTCTAGGGACACTAACTACACAACTTGATATTATGCAGGCCAAACAGAAGCAGATGGAGGCAGAACAGAATTTGGCAATCTTCTACCCCCAATGCAGAAAAAAACATAGTCACAAGGAGTGTCCACTAGATACAGTCCAAACATCTGCCATCTGTACAAACGATCATCTTACGGAAAGCTGCCCCTCACTTCCTGGATTAAAAGCAGTATACAAGGAAGCAGAGGAAGAACCAGAATCGGTGTATTTGATCAACCAGCGCCGCCAGTGGCAGCCAGGACAATCTGGTATGTTTTCAGACCCAACCTCTTCTTTTCAGCCTCCACAATATAATGCTCAACAATATAATATGTGGCAAAATCAGCCCCAACCCCCACTTTCAAACTGGTCACCACCATCATTTCCTTCTTCAAACCCGTGGCTAAATCAGCTAAGCCAATCTAGTTGGCCGAATTTCCCTTATAATCCACCATATTGGCAAAATAGCCCATACCCTCCGCAATGGACTCCCCCTACTTCACAAGGTTCACCCTGGCAGACAAACTGGCAAAGACCGATGCAACAGCCAGTAGGAACTATTCTGCTCCCTCAACCTACTCTGCTAGCTTTACAACAAAATCCCCAGTCTAATCTGAGACTGCAACTCCCAGCCAAACCCAACCCCAATCCAAATAACAGACCAGTCCAATCTCTTCAAATCATAGAATCACTAGAAATAGGACCCGACCTACGGGATTGTAACGATCTTCAATTACGATCTGGACGTATCATTGAAAATGAGGGAGATAAAACAGTTCATATTGAAGATCAGTTATTAAGAGAACATCAGTTGCAACAAGAGGATGTAAATAAGCAGCAGACTCATAATCAAGCAACCACATCCTCTCCTCCGTTCCCAGAACGATTAGTCATACCTCGAACTTTACAGTATCCTAACTTTGACATTCTGGGAGAATTACAAAATTTGTATATAAAAATCATGTTCCTCCAAGCCATTCAAGATATTCCTATATACGCAAAAACTATTAAAGAATTGTGCATAAAGAAACCAAGGAGGAATATAAAAACTAATCCAAGAGTCCAAGTAGTCGGTACTTTATCCGATCTATTATCTGGGAAAGAAACACCCATTAAATATCAAGACCCAGGAAATCCAATTGTAACTATTCAAATTTATGGTCAGACCCTGTCTAATGCCTTAGTTGATCTAGGCACTGCAATCAATATTTTAACAACCACTACCTGTCAAAACCTTGGCATTACATCTATAGGACCTACCTCTACTTTGTTAGAATTGGCCGACCGATCTGTGGTTAGACCAGAAGGTACTCTACATGATGTCATGGTCTCTATAGATTCCTGGGAATATCCAACCGATTTCTTGATAATTAATCCAAAAACCCGACTTGATGGACACCCGCTAATCCTAGGTAGGCCTTGGCTTGCCACCGCCAATTCTTACATTGGTTGCCGGCAAGGAAATATGACCATAACCAAAGGACCTGATATCAAGAATTTGGTTCTATACCCTCCAGCGCAGCCAAGTCTGACAATAATTAAAACTAACAAGTATCCTATACCATACCTTACTGATAACATTAGATCTCCATTGACTATACAAGAGGCACTTGATTTTAAATATCAAACAGAAGATGATGCCATTAACAACTTCATTAGTCAAACTGAATCCAGATCCTGCACACAATGTCACATGATAGAAGCAACATTTGATAATGAATTAGAAGAAGATCCTCTGAAATACACACATGATCAAACAATACCTATTACTTCTGTCGCAAATAGTAAAATTGTGGAAATTGAACCGGGAAAAACTTTAAATATCAATGCCAACCTCACATCTGAACAAGAAACTAAGCTCATCCATCTGTTAAGAAAATATCAACAAGCATTTGCATGGGATTACCCTGATATGAAAGGAATCGATCCACAATCGTGTACACATCACATTTATATAGAAAAAGATGCTAGACCTGTCCATCAACCGCAAAGAAGACTTAATCCTCATCTAAAGGATGTGGTAAAAGAGGAACTTCATAAACTTTTAGATGTCAATTTTATTTATCCTATTTCTGACAATAAATGGGTCTCTCCACTTGTGGTGGTACCAAAAAAGAATGGGAAATGGAGAATTTGTGTAGATTACAGGGAACTCAATAAAGCACCACAAAAAGACCACTTTCCTCTCCCATTCATAGACCAAGTGCTAGATACTTTGGCAGGAAAGAAATTCTTTTCCTTCCTGGATGGCTTCAGTGGATACAATCAGATTTAGATTGCCCCTAAAGATCAGGACAAAACTACTTTCACTTGTCCTTGGGGAACATTTGCCTACCGAGTTCTACCTTTTGGCCTATGTAATGCTCCCACCACATTCCAAAGGGCTATCCTTAGCATTTTTGCAGATTTAATAAATGATGGACTTGAAGTATATATGGATGACTTTACACCCTATGGAGATGATTTTGATCCAGCACTAATTACCCTAGAAAAAGTCCTACAACGTTGCATAGCTACCAGACTTTGCTTAAGCCACGAAAAATGTTATATGATGATGACTGAAGGACTTATTCTAGGACACTATGTTTCAGCAACCGGCATTCAGGTAGACCCGACCAAAATCCAAATACTTTTGCTTATTCCCACTCCTACTACTCAAACAGAGATATGCAGCTTTCTTGGATTTTCTGGATATATAGACGATTTATAGAACATTATTCACACATTGTTGAAATGAAGAAAGGGAGGTTCATCATCCACACCCTGGTAAAGTGCATGAGCAACCTGATGTGATAGGCATATAGGCGAGAGAACCTCCCCTCACAACTGAAGTACTTCATGATCAATTTCATGAGCGGAGCATACTCATCTTTCAAATATCTGTATGGGAAGACTCTTGTGAGATGCCTCAAACAACTGGCCTTAATGTAAGGCTCATAGTATTGCCTATCCACCTTCTTCTTCTTATGCCACTGTTCTCCAACATTTGGTATGCATGTTGCCACTGAGATAGTTTCGGGCGTTATGTGAAGGTGACCCCAGCCAAGATAGACTGACCTCCATGTAGGTGAAGCACAAAAATATGGGCCAACTCATGATGAACTCTAACATTTGCCACCCTTTGACAAAATTCAAAACATGCTAGGTGCTAGAAACATGACATAGCAAGAGGGCATGCCTGCAATTCAGTGAGGGTGTTTGGCTCATCCCTAACATGTTTTCCACTCCTGTGATGTCTCCTGGGGGCCTGTTCTCCTAAAGCTGTATCACTGTGAGTTTCCACCTCATACTCTAATGAACCCTCAGATGCCATGACTGCTGTTTATATACTATATTAAGGCTGCCCTTTGATGATGGTGAAGCTGGGTGTTGTTTGTGATATTTACCACCAAGGGGAACAATGAAAAAAAGGGAGTATTAGGAGGGGAGTAATGTAATGGGAATAGGGGTTATAGGGAGAATTTTTTTTAGGGATATGTAGGGGTTTTGGGTATTTTGATAGGTTAGGGTTTGGGGTTTTAATAAGGTAGGGTTTGGGGTTTTTATTGACCAATAGGAGGAGGGGAAAGGGAATATGAGTTTGGTAGTGATAATAGGAAAAATGGCATAGGGGAATAAGGAAAAGTGGTAGGGTAGGAAAAATAGAGCCTTGGCATCAACATACACTTATTCAACCCTAGCATCAATGGTTTTTTGTGTCTTCTTGTGGTTGAATTTATGAAATTTGTTGCATTCAATCACAGGCATAAAACCACCATATCACTCATAAAATTTGATGAACAAGTGATGTTTCGAGCCTACGTTCCAATTGATGTGCTTCACAAAAAATTTGAGGGAGTTTTGGCAGGTTTCTGGTGCTTTGTCTGTGTGCGCCGCGCACAAAACCCAGTGCACCGTGCTCTGGGTGTGCGTCGCACCAGTTAGGAATTTGCACTCTGGGCGGGCTCTGTGTGCACGGCGCCCTATGTGTGCGTCACGCCCCTACCTATATGCACCGCGTGCCTGTAATGGCCTCCAAACTTGCTCCAAACCACGCGATTGCACTCTCCACGACTTTGCAATGTTTTCCCTCTGCCTTTGGTTGCACAATGATTTTGATTTTGGTGGGAATTTGTATATATAGACTTGGAGGTCATGATTTAAATTTTTATTTTTCAAAAAACCCACTTTCTAATGTTATGTTTGACACTTTTTCACTGACTTTAAAAGAACCCTGATTTTCACTTTCCTCTGAATTTGGCTCAAGTGATGAAATTTTCGACACTCTTTGTAGGGATTGCTTGACAGGAAATTTGGCCACGGAAACCATGATTACACTTGAAGGGATCAACTGAATACTTTCTTTGAAAATTTTATCACCCATGACACTGTTTGACTTTTCTTCAAAACAGAGTTTTGGAGAATAGTCGAAGTTTATCAATATGACAATGAAACTCTGTGAATCATTACTTTACAAGGGAATCACTCTGGCCTACATGGCTTTACTGGCCATATTTAAAGACCAAATTGATTTAATCCCTAAACCTAATGACCAAAAATGACTTTTGTCCATTAAAGGACCAAGCCTTGACTGTCATGGACTTTGGTGATCATTGACAAAAGACGTAAGCCAGCAGGAGCCAGACATGAGGGGAATGACTAGCATGACCTTCTCCATCAGATCATGGCATGCCCCTAGAGGAATGTAGATGAATGAATGGAGCGGGACACCTAAAAATGAAATGCATAAAGAGTTTTGATTTCTGACGGAGGGCTAACCAGACCGACTCTAACATGAAGTCCATGAAAATGCATCTTTCTTCAATAATGTTGTTAGAGGTGCTACTATTCCCCCATAATTCTTAACAAAATTGCGATAATACCCTGTCAACCCGAGAAATCCTCGTAGATGCTTTATGGATGTGGGGATTTTCCATTCCTTAATGGCTTTAATTTTTTTAGGGTCTACCTTAACTCCTTCATGAGATACAATATGACCCAGATATTCCACCTCTTGTACTCCAAAGAAACATTTGGATCATTTTGCATATAATTGTTTCTCATCCAATAGTTGTAGCACCCTGTCAAAATGTTCAACATGATCCTTCCAAGACTTGTTGTAGATTAGTATATCATCAAAAAATACTAACACAAATTTTCTAAGGAATGGTTTGAAAATGGAATTCATCAAACCTTGAAATGTTGAAGGTGCATTGGTAAGGCCAAAAGGCATGACCAAAAATTCATAATGACCCTCATGAGTTCTAAATGCTGTTTTTGGAATGTCTTCAGTCTTCATTCTGATTTGATGATATCCTAAACGAAGATCCAAATTGGTGAAGTAAATTGATCCATGCAATTCATCCAGTAATTCATCAATGACAGGAATGGGAAACTTATCTTTAATAGTGAGCTTGTTGAGCTCCCTATAATCCAGACACATGCGCCATGATCCATCCATCTTGTGCACCAATAGTACTGGAGCAGAGAAAGAATTTTGACTCGGTTGAATTATACCAGCCTCTATAATTTCTGCAACCATACGTTCAATTTCACCCTTTTGGGCATAGGGATATCTGTACGGCCTGATGTTTGGAGGAACACTTCCTGGAATCAGATGAATAGCATGATCATGATCATGAATAGGTGGGAGAACTTTGGGAGTCTCAAATACCTTGGAATGATTGTCCAAGACTTTTTGGAGATCTGGAGAAATAGATGATTCCAATGTGGAAACATCTAGCGAACATAATTGTGTAATTACACCTCTTTGTTCCTTTTTTAGAAGCTTTTTCATACTGTTAGAGCTGATTATATTTCCTGGTTTCCCTGCAATACCCCTTAATTCAACTTCCTTTCCTTCCATAGAGAATTTCATGAAAAGTTCTTGAAAATTAAAAGCTATTGTACCCAAGGATTGTATCCATTGGACTCCTAGTACAACATCAGCACCTCCCATTGGAATGGAAAGCATTGGGCTAGTCAATACATATTCTCCCATGGATAGCTTGATATTATGGCACTTTCCAGAGAAATTTATTATTCCTCCATTTGCAACCATCACTTGACACTCAGGTGTTGGATATAAGAAGCAATTCAATTCTTTTGCTACATTACAATGAATAGAATTGTGGGTACTTCCTGAATCAATCAACACTATTACCTTTTTCTTCTTGATTTGTCCTTCTATCTTGATGGTCTGAGGAGTGGTAATTCCCGCCAATGCATTACAAGATATGGTCAGATTCATTTCTTATTTATCTAGGCTTTTTTCCTGGAGTATATCCTCTTCTTTTGACCTTTCTTTCTCCTTTTCTTCTTCCTCTTCACAATCTATGTAGAATAATTTCTTCTCAGCACACTTATGACCTTTAGTGTATTTGCTATCACAAGTGTAACGGAGCCCTTTTGCTCTTTTTTCTTCCAATTGTTGTGGTGTCAACCTTATAGGTTGTGGAAGACTAGGGGCAACAACACTTCCATCTTTATAGTTGTGAGTGGTATGCTTCCTGGTTGTCATAATTTTGCTTTCCATTTTTCTTGCTAACTTGAATGCCTTCTCTAATGAATCAGGTTCCCAAAGGCGAACATCATGTTGGATATTATCCTTTAATGTCCCTATGAACACATAAATCCTATGCTCCTCTGGAATATTTTTTACACTTATGTTCAATTTTTGGAACTCCTCAATGTGCTCCATTATTGAACCCTTTCGTTTGAGACTTATCAATTAACTAAAAAAAGTGTTGCATTTTGTATCCTCATAATGTCCTTTCAATTCTTCCGTAAAAATTGCCCAAGTGATAATTTTTTTATGAGAGCAAAGCCATTGATACCATACAAAATGATTTTGTTCCAAATATAAAGTTTCAATACGTACCTTTTGTGTGTTTTGCACATTATTGAGATCGAAAAATTGCTCCATCTGTAATATCCATGTTGCGGGATCCTTGCCATCAAACTTCCTCATATCGATTTTTGGAATATGGTAGGTCTTTGATCCCACATTAGAGTCTATGGAATCATGATTAACATTTCTTTTGTTCTCATCATGAGTTTCCTTTACTACCCTTTCACCACTAGTGACTATTTCTTGTAGCAACTTATTCATATTTATCTTCAATTCTTCCATCTTATCATCCATGCCATCAATTTTAGCGTCCATGCCATTCATCTTAGCTTCCATGCCATCCATCTTAGCTTCTATGCATCTCTTTAAACGATCCATCTTAGATTCTACACCTTTCTTTAAACCATCCATCTTAGCTTCTACATCTTTCCTTAAACCATCTATCTTAGATTCTGTTGCTTTTTGTGCAAGTGACACTTGTTGCATTTGATCTCGTAATTTTGATATATCATGTTGCACTTCTTTCTCTTCTTCATGAGTCATGCCAGAGATTTTAGCTTGCTTACTAGGTGTTTGCATTTTTTTTCCTCATGGCATTAATTACTGATTCAAACTAATTTTTCAAACCAAGCTTATGCAAAAATTTAAAAAAAACTACACACCTTTTTTCACTTTGTAGAAGCTTGATATTGAATCTGATGTATCTCTGCAATTTTGGATCATCCAGTTCTGGAATTGTGACCTATAGTAGCCCTCTATGTCCTCTTTCCAATGCCACCAGTCTGATCCAAATTGGATTCTCCAAGGAAGAGTTATGCACAATATCCCAAGATGACCTGATTATAGACTAGTTCAGTAGAGATAACTTGTACGACATGCCACAAGTCACTGTTTCGACCATTGCCTCTAAAAATATATACAGGAAACTAAAGTTCATCCTCTTTCTGCACCTTTTTACGAAATTTCATTCTGATGCCCAGAGAGAAAGCTATGATGATTTTCCCCAGGTCACCTGTTTGGAATGTAATTCAGGAGTCTGCAAAAATACCAACTTCCTCAGATCATATCTCCGCAAATATAGCGCGAAAAGCTCTAAAATTCGGACCCAAGATTCAGTGCGATTTCTTCTCAAATGGGTTTTTTTTAGCTTCTGAAACATCGTAGAAAAAAATTATAGCGAAAATTCCACGATGACCTATTTGGAGCAGCGAAACCCTAGAATCCAAAGCTCTAATACCAAATGTTATGAAACCAGCTCAAGAAAAGATAGAAATGATAGATCAACATCTTAGAATTCAGCCTCTTCGAGGGGGAAACCTCCTTTACATTACATAAATGAACAATTCTTATATGATTCAAATGACAAAACCTCCTTTCTATATATAGGAGTCTAAGGAGTCACAATATAACCCAGCCGACCTAACAATAATAATATAAAGCCACAAAAATAACAATAGAGGGATTCTATGGGGCACAGTAATAAAAATATGGGGACAATAGGGGCACAACAATATTAATAAGGGATACAACTACAATAGTAATGGGGTAATCACTAGTATTATAGGGACCCAACAAAGACATCCCCATTGGAGCCAATGTTAGGGTCCTATTATATAGGTAATCAAAGTATGTCTGTCCATTTATTTATTTTTGGGATCTGTTGGTAAGTTTTAGCCTATAAATTCAACAGGAATTATAGTCTAAATTATTTTTGTACAAAGCTCTGAAATTGTTCAAGTCACTAGAAATATGTGTGTTAAAATAGGTCCACTAGTCTTGATTTGAATTGTAAGGTCCCTAAGGGGCGATCATTGAAGTTTCATGAGTGCCCTGTCATGAGTGATGTGTTATGAGTCAGTTGTCAATAACCCTTTCCATTGCTAGAGGATGAAATGTCTCTAAGCTTTTTATTTTATATGAGATTTAATTTTATAAAATATATATAATTATATTTTTTTATTAAATTATTTTAACAATAGAAAACCAACCCAATCTCTAAACTATAGGAACCACATTTATTATCATTTTAAATACATCAACCAATAATAAATTCACAATTCAAAATCAAAAAGTCAAATCCAATTTATGACCTCACCCCACACTTCATACGTTACTTCCCTAATATAACTGCCTCAATATGTGTGAATAATTAAATCAGTGGTTATCAATGGATTTTTATTTTTTTTTTTGGGGGGGGGGAGGGGGTTTTCCTATTCCATTTTTAACCTACCACTCCCCCCTCTGAAAAGGTTGTTTCACTTTACCACTTTTTACAATTTTCATCCTCTTGTTTATTTCAGATTTTTATAGCTGTCATCCTCTCGCTCATTTCAGTCCCCCCCAAAGGAGATAAAGGAGAGAATACTTTTACAATCATATGTTTATGAAATGAGTTTATAGGTGAGGAGGCTGAGTAAAATGAGGTAAATGAAATTTTATAGATAACATAAAATTTGGATAAATACTTATCCAAAACTTCTACATGAGTAAAGGGGGAAAGTAAAGGATACTTTAGCGACCATGGAAAAACAACACATGGTTTTCAAAAAACCATGGGAAGGAAATCAGTCGATGTTTTTTATAAAATATGTTTATGAATCCCATTTATTCATTAATATATAAATTTAGGGAAACAAGACATGGATTTAAAAACAAGACATGGATTTCAAACAAGAGGACGATTTATAAAATCATTTGAAGAACTATTTTGAGATTTTATTTATGAAATTCATTTACAGGTTTAAGCAAAATATTTGGAAATATTTATCAAAATACTTTCTCCCAAAATATTTTGGGGCAATAATCAAGTATTTAAAAGATGATGAAGGAAAAGACTATGGGGAAAAAGGTCAATACATAAGTTTGGTTTAACTCCAAAACGCAAATAATTCATTGATCAACTAGGGGGAAAACATAAACAGGCATGCAATTATTTTCATATTTTTGACTCAAAAATAACAGTCAAAGGGACAAATAGTTGATACAAGTGGTAGAGTTAATCAAGTTTGAAAGGGTAGCTAACATGTTTTGTGAAAACAACTTCAACCACTCCAAATTCCAAGGCAGAGGATTATCATTAATGAACCAATTTCTAGATTTGAAGGCTGGAGATTTTAGAGGAGTTCCAAATTTACTGCAGTTTTCTAATGATTTTTTTTATCTTTAGTTTATTGTTCATATTTTTCCCAAAAATATAGCCACAATCAGAAACAACTTTCCTCTAAAGATTCAAAGGAACAGGCGAATTTGTCCAGAAATCCTGTTTTTTAGTTTTGTTTCAGAAAAAATTATATATTTGTTATATATTATTTTGTAATCAATTCCTTTTTGGAATTCGAAGTTAGTTCAATAGAAAGTCTATAAATATTTTGTAAAAAGACTTAGTAAGGTTTGGATTATGCAAGAAGAAATTATTTTTCTGTGATTGTAAGCAGTCAAGTATATTTTTGAAGTAATCAATTCAGTAATACAGAGGCGGTTTGGTTTTAGGATTCTTGTGTTAAGAAAATGGTGATGATTCCCCCTTTGTAAATTTGTTTTTATTTAAAGTTTCACATGAATTTTTCCTTCTTAAGTTAATTACAAGAAGGTTAAGAGCCTTATTTACATGTTTTATTCTGCTCTGGTTTGTTAAGAAATTTTAATGTTTTCTTTCTGATATTAAGTATAGAATTCATTTGCGTATACTCTATATTTAATTGATTCTAATTATTATTCATCTCATCCACAACACAACAACTCTAAAAGTTCCAGGAGTTTTCCTACCTCACCATGTTGTCTACTCCTCTGTATATTTTATTGAGTACTGGAGAGTTTTGAGTCCATTCACAATGGATTTTTCCTGCATTATTCAACCAAAAATTTGAAAAACCCACCTCAAACAGCGATATGTAGCCTAAAATCTTGAAAGAAAAAAACAAATCATATGGAGAGAGCCCTCTTTGAAGCTATAAGGGCTAGATCCCATCTTTAAAAGTGGTTTGTTGTTACCATTGTAGTTTTCTCCCTCAACCTAGGAAAACGACATAGGGTTAATACCTTCCCATAAAATAGAAAAACAGAAGTCCCCTCCTACTAAAGACAAAGGTATATTTAAGAAGTCTTCTACTCCATGTTCATATTATGTTCCAAATACTTCTAAATATCATTCTTAATCTAAGACCTTGATAGTCTCTATTACCATTCAGTATAATATTGTGGAAGACATGAAAAAGGTCAAATCCAACATTTCCCTTTATGTGGTTAGTAAATTAAAACAGTAAGAAAATATTTTAATTAAATAATTGAATGCAGTTCATGCATCTCCATTACCTACTATTGTCATTGCAAAATCCTCCAAGGGGAAAGGAAAACCTCCTAATGTCTCTTTAGATAAAATTGACCCATATGATGTTATTCTAATTGGAGAGAGATCAAATTCCCACACTCCTTCCTTCCTATTTACTTTTGAAAATTTTAATAAAAATGTTCACAATTGTATGGTGGATTCTAGTGCATCATCTAATGTCATGCCTTACGCAGCTTGTCTTAAATTGAATATTTCACCTCAAAAATATGTTGTTCAGATTGTTCAATTAGATTGCACAAAAGTCAAAGTGTTGGGATAAATAAATTATGTCTTAATAAAATTTTCTTCTAATTCGAAGGTTTGTGAGATAATAGATATATTAGTTATAGACATTCCTAAATTCTATGGTCTTATTCTAAGCATAGATTTATAAAAATACATGGTTACTTTGAAACTGATTGGTCACACATGTGGCTTCCCTACAAGGGAAAACCCAATTGAATTTGTGTTGATAGGGAGAGACATATGAAATATTCAGTGATTGATTTTGATGAAGAAAATGAACCAGTAGTATTTGCAACCAAAATTCTTGCGAGTTATTATTTTGAATCTTTGTTTGGCAATTTTCCAGCACAAAAATATCCTTTCTTAGTTGATTCTCTTTAATCTTTTTTTTCTCAAACAGATCCATTTAGATGTATTAATATTGTAGAAAATGATGTAAATAAGCATGATAATTTTTTTTGTACTCTTTACCTTGATGGATCAAAATATAATGATGGTGCAGGAGCTGGTTGCATCCTTGTAAATCCTTATGGAAATAAAGTCATGCTAGCTTGCAGATTGGAATTGAATGTACCAATAAAATTGTTTAATATGAAGCATTGGTACAAGGCTTACAGAAAGCCATTAGTCCCGATGCCAAATACCTCAAAATTTTTGGTGACTCAGATATTGTAATTAAAAAAGTTAGAAACAACATCCATTGTGTTTCTAATCATATCAAGCATTACCAATCTTTGATCCAAGATCTAACTTCCCATTTCACTTCATTCAATATATATATGATCCAAGATATAACTTCCCATTTCACTGCATTCAATATATATATGATCCCAAGATTACAGAATGCTAGTGTCGACCTCCTAGCTAATGTTGCATCCAAGCTCATTCCACCTGAAGATTTCAGCCCCGATAGATTTTTGATTGAGTTAATATTTTGACCCTCCATTCTAGACAACATAACTAACTAGCATGTGTTTAATGATGACACTGACACCCTGAGCTTTTTGACATCAGAAGGTGCTTACTCTAACTAGATTATTGATGAAGATGAACATGACAAGTTGTTGAATAAATATTTTGAAGAAAATTATTTACCTAAACCTATATTAAAATTGGAACATTTGTATGATCTGAAAGATAGGTTTAAAAGGGTTACCAATTGTAAACTTCAGTGCTATACTTTGATATTTCAATTCGTTAACTTAGAATCTGATCACAAGCCTTATAACAACAATTTAGGACTTGGAATCACACTAGATGAGAGATATTCTTTCATTCATCTATTGGAAAGATATAAGGATGTATTTTCTTGGAATTATGATGATCTAAAAAATTATGGAACATCTATTATTCAACACACCATTCCTATGCCATGAGATGTAAATCCAATTCAAAAAAAGCTTAAGAATATTCATCCTAACTTGGAAGCCTAGATTAAGACTAAATTGAATAAGCTCCTCAAAGCCAAAATTATATTCCCAGTCAAACGTTCCAAGTGGGTCTCTAATTTTTTACAAGTTAGGAAAAGGAACAGAGATATTTGTATTTGTATAGATTTTAAAAACTTGAATAAATCATGTGAAAATGATAATTTTCCATTGCCTCCGATCAATAAATTTTTACAATATGTTGCTCGTTCTAAGCTAATTTATTTCTTAGATGGTTTTTCAAGTTACAATAAGATCCTTGTACATCCACAAGTTAAACTAAAAACTACATTTAGAACTAAGCAGGAAACATATTCTTATAAAAAAATGCCTTTTGGACTGATTAATGTTGGAGCCACTTTCTAGAGAGCCATGGGCATTGCATTCACAGGTTTTATTAATAATATAGTTGTAGTGTACCTAGATGACATTAAAATTTATTCGAAAAAAATAAGTAATCATCTCCGTGATTTGAAACAAATATTTGAAAGATGTAAAAATTTTGGAATCTCCTTAAATCCCAAAAAGTAATTTTTTTCCCTTAGTGATGGTAAACTTATGAGTTTCATTATGTTGAAAGAGGGAATATGTGTAGAACCAGAGAGAAATAAGGAAATTTCTAATATCCACTTACCACATGACAAAAAGTCCATGAAATATTCTTAGGTAAATTAATTTTGTCAAATGGTTTGTCCCAGATTTTGCACAAAGTGTTTTACCCCTACAGACTATGATCAAGAAGAAATAATTTTTCAAATTGAGAATGATTGAAAGAAAAACATTTGAATTAATAAAACAAGAAATCATATATGCCCCTTCGTTATCAACTCCCAATTTTTGCAAAGAATTGGTTCTTTACACTTTTTCTTTTGAACAATCCTATGCAGTAGTATTGACACAACCCAATGAACAACAAGTTGAGGCTCCTATTTCCTTCTTTAGTTCCAATTTTCAACGATCTGAACCTAACTATTTAGAGGTTGAGAATAAAGCCTTTGCATTTTTTAATTATATAAAATATTTTAGGCCTTTCCTCCTAAAAGAACATACAAAAGTAATTTTTCTTTTCCCTGCGATTAGATAATTTCTGATTTAAAAGGAGTTAGGAGAGAAAATGGATAATTGGGTTACTTCCTTGCAAGAATATTACCTAGAGATAAAACCAACTAAAATAGTAAGGGGTCTAGGTTTTTGTAGATTAATTAATAGAGCTTATGTGTTGGTTTGAGGGGGATTGACCCAGGCTTAGATTATGCTTTGTACTAACAAAACCAACAACTGCTATCCCTTTCAGAAACGATATGCAAGCAGGACACAGTCCCACTCGAAGCAGTTATGAGAGGTTATAGAACTAGGTTTCTGTAACCAAAGGGATATCTGCGAAGTGGTGCCATGTATTTATTTCTACTTTATACCAATCTTATAACTTCACATACGTAATAGCTTCGCGTAGATGATTAGTCTGTAAAACCGCATAAACTACCACACATAATAGTATATCGTCGAGCATCTTCCCACAATCTTCCACCATCTCATATATGCTTTTAGCGTTGCACTAAGGTCCCTTTTTCTCTTCTCTCGAAGATGTAGTGGTTTACATGGCCGCAACCTTATTTATAGCTCCAATATTTTCACCTCGTAAACAAATTTTAATTTGGCCATAGCATTCTTCAAGTCCTTTATCGCGAGGGCAAGCTCCACAACCTTCTCTTCTAGTGCTTCATCATCGTGGACCTTCACATCCGAAATTATGCTATAAGTCTCAACAATGGCCTTCTCTAACTATTTCCATTTCTATCTTGCTTTCTCCCTTTCCTTGGGCACTTGTGTCAACTCCTTTCGCATCGTTGTTTTCTCTGACTCCTAATTTTCTTTCAATAGTGACATATTTTGCTCTCATTCCTGAATCTATGTGATGATTCCTTGATGAAATTCATGCAAGTACGGGATAGATACATCCAGTTGTGCTTCATAAATGCTTTTCTCCTATGACCTTTAACTGTAATTTATTTTTAATGGTGCCCTTTTTCCTTCCAATGGTCATATTTCTTGCTAACTTTGTTTGAATTACCCTTTGGTTCAATCACCTCTTCTTCATCACATCTTCTTCAGACTTTTCCATATTCTTGAATATCACGCAACAATATTCTTTTGACAGAAGTCGCTTCGTGTAGAGTAGTTTATAGTCCCCTGCCAACTTTCAACTACGGATGGCACGAAGACTTTCTTTCCTTCATTTTCAGTGCGAAGCTCTAGGGACATCATCATCCCTATATATCTTCAATCTACTACCATTCACTCATCCTAGAATCATCTAACCATTCAACTTCCTCAAGTCCACACAAATTATAATTTCCCCTTTCGCCTTCTTCTCTTGAACTACCATAGGAATTACCCATTCAGACTCTTTGACAGGTTCAATTATGCCTACGGCTAACATCTTGTCCAATTTCTCTTTTATGTTTTCCTTATAATTTGGGTTTAGTCTATAAAGCCTCTACTTGAGATGCTTCACATAGGCTTCAAAGGAATCCTCATAACTCCGATATCCCCTAGGATCCCTTTGATATCTCAAAATTTAGAGGGAAACAACCCCTGGTATTCATGCAACAAATTTATTATTTTCTTGACAGTGTCTTCGTCCCAGTAGTCTCCTATGGTCGCATATTTTGTCTTAGCTTCTAACCCTATATTCACTTTCCTCGTCCTCAATGACTTCATTATATCAGGCATCTCTATCTCAGGACCATTTAATTCGTGATGTCCTTCCGACTCTTTGATGTCAATGTTGTGATGTGTTATGAAACTAGCTCAAGAAAAGATAGAAAAGATATATCAACGCCTCAGAATTCAGCCTCTTCGAGGGGGCAACCTCCTTTACATTACATAAATGAACAATTCTTGGATGATTCAAATGACAAAACCTCCTTTCTATATATAGGAGTCTAAGGAGTCACAATATAATCCAGCCGACCTAACAATAATAATATAAAGCCACAAAAATAACAATAGAGGGATTCTATGGGCACATTAATAACAATATGGGGGCAATGGGGGCACAACAATATAAATAAGGGGTATAACTACAATAGTAATGGGGTAATCACTAGTATTATAGGGACCCAACATGCCCCTCTCCTTCAAAAAAGTGTTGTCCTCAACGCTTGAGTAGTTCTGGATACTTCTGCATAAAATTCTCATCCTCCCATGTGGAATCTTCAGCGGATAAGTTCTTCCACTTGATAAGATACTCTGAAATTGATCGATTTCGTAGCTGTCGAGTTCTTGTTTCTGTGACTGCTTCCGGTTCCAATATAATTTTTCCTTCCTCGTCAAGTTCTGGCAATATTGTTTGAACTGGGAGCTTGTCGCCTATAACCTTCTTTAAACATGAAACATGGAAAACTGGGTGCAATCGAGAAGCTGCAGGAAGCTCCAATTTGTATGCCATAGTACCAATCTTTTGCAACACCTTGTACGGACCATAATACTTTGGTGATAATTTATTATCCTTCTTAGCTTGCTTGAGGGACATTTGCTTATATGGTTGTAGCCGTAGGAATACCCAATCACCTACATCAAAACTTCTTTCACTGCGATGTTGATCTGCCTGTTGTTTCATTCTATTCTGTGCCAACACGAGGTTATCCTTTAAGAGTTGGAGGACTTGTTGTTGATGTTCGATGTGATGTTCCACTGCCTGAACCTTAGAATTTTCTCTTAAATATGATGTGATGGATGGTGGTTGATACCCATAAAGTGCCATAAATGGGGTCATTTTTGTTGCTGTATGGAAGGAAGTGTTATACCACCATTCAGCCAGAGGCAACCATTTGACCCATTGTGTCTGTTTATCAGATACAAAGCAACGAAGATATCCTTCCAAACATTTGTTTACTATCTCAGTTTGCCCATCAGATTGAGGATGATAAGATGAGCTATGAGCTAACTGAGTACCAAGACAAGAAAATAATTCTGTCCAAAAATTTCCAGTGAAAATGGGATCTCTGTCACTTACAATAATCTTTGGGTTTCCATGTAGCTTTTGAATTGTTTCCATAAATGCAGTAGAAACTGTACTGGCTTTAAATGGATGTGATAATGCACAAAAGTGTGCATACTTGGTAAGTCTGTCAACTACCACCATGATGACACTCTTTCCCTCAGACTTGGGTAAACCTGTGATAAAATCCATTGAAACCTCCTCCCAACGTTGGCTTGGAATGGATAAAGGTTGTAATAGACCCAGTGTCTTAATTGTTTCAACTTTATTTTGTTGGCAAACCAAACATTCCGCCACAAACTTTTGAATATCTGATTTAAGGCCATCCCAAAAAAATTCCTTCTTAACCCTGTGGTAAGTTTTTAAAAATCCTGAGTGCCCTCCTAAGGGAGAAGTGTGCAATTCCATAAGAATCTTTTGTTTTAGCTGGGAATTCTTACAGAGGTATAAGCGATCTTTGTACCATAACGAATCATTTTTCCAGCTAAATGTATCAGATGTACTGGAATCTTGTTGTAGCTTTCGAATAAGTGCCCACACTTCTTCGTCATTCTTCCATTCCTCCCTTGCTTCGTTTATCCAATCTGGTTGGATAATAGAAATGGCGCACAACAATGCTTCCACATCCTCATCCTTTCTTGAGAGTGCATCTGCCACCACATTTTGCTTCCCTTTTTTGTAGATGATTTCAAAGTCATAACCCAACATCTTTGTGACCCACTTTTGTTGCTCTTCAGAGGATAATCTTTGTTCTAAAAAGTATTTAAGGCTATCATGATCCGTTTTTACCTTGAAGTGTCTTCCCATTAGGTAGGGTCGCCATTTCTTAAGTGCATGGAGTATTGCCAACATTTCCTTCTCATAAATAGCTTTGCTTAAAAACTTTCCCTTGATTGGACGACTTTCAAAAGCAATGGGTCTTTCATCTTGCATTAGAACAGCACCAATTCCATTTCCTGAAGCATCACATTCCACAATAAAGGTTTTTGTGAAGTCCGGTGTAGCTAAGACCGGTGCTTGGCACATTGCCTCTTTAAGATGTTCAAAGGCCTTTGTTGCTTCCGGAGTCCATGAAAATGCATCTTTCTTCAATAATGTTGTTAGAGGTGCTGCTATTCTCCCATAATTCTTAACAAACTTGCGATAATACCCTGTCAACCCAAGAAATCCTCGCAGATGCTTTATGGATGTGGGGATTTTCCATTCCTTAATGGCTTTAATTTTGCTAGGGTCTACCTTAACTCCTTCATGAGATACAATATGACCCAAATATTCCACCTCCTGGACTCCAAAGAAACATTTGGATCTTTTTGCATATAATTGTTTCTCCTCCAATAGTTGTAGCACCCTGTCAACATGTTCAACATGATCCTTCCAAGACTTGCTGTAGATTAGTATATCATCAAAAAATACTAACACAAATTTTCTAAGGAATGGTTTGAAAATTGAATTCATCAAACCTTGAAATGTTGAAGGTGCATTGGTAAGGCCAAAAGGCATGACCAAAAATTCATAATGACCCTCATGAGTTCTAAATGCCGTTTTCGGAATGTCTTCAATCTTCATTCTGATTTGATGATATCCTGAACGAAGATCCAACTTGGTGAAGTAAATTGATCCATGCAATTCATCCAGTAATTCATCAATGACAGGAATGGGGAACTTATCTTTAATAGTGAGCTTGTTGAGCTCCCTATAATCCGGACACATGCGCCATGATCCATCCTTCTTGTGCACCAATACTACTGGAGCAGAGAAAGAACTTTGACTCGGTTGAATTATACCAGCCTCTAGCATTTCTGCAACCATACGTTCAATTTCACTTTTTTGGACATAGGGATATCTGTACGGCCTGATGTTTGGAGGAACACTTCCTGGAATCAGATGAATAGCATGATCATGATCACGCATAGGTGGGAGACCTTTGGGAGTCTCAAATACCTTGGAATGATTGTCCAGGACTTTTTGGAGATCTGGAGAAATAGATGATTCCAATGTGGAAACATCTAGCGAACATAATTGTGCAATTACACCTCTTTGCTCCTTTTTTAGAAGCTTTGTCATACCATTAGAGCTGATTATCTTTCCTGGTTTCCCTGCAATACCCCTTAATTCAACTTCCTTTCCTTCCGTAGAAAATTTGATGAAAAGTTCTTGAAAATTAAAAGCTATTGTACCCAAGGATTGTAGCCATTGGACTCCTAGTACAACATCAGCACCTCCCATTGGAATGGAAAGCATTGGGCTAGTCAATACATATTCTCCCATGGATAGCTTGATATTATGGCACTTTCCAGAGCAATTTATTGTTCCTCCATTTGCAATCATCACTTGACACTCTGGTGCTGGATATAGGAAGCAATTCAATTCTTTTGCTACCCTACAATGAATAAAATTGTGGGTGCTTCCTGAATCAATCAACACTATTACCTTTTTCTTCTTGATTTGTCCTTCTATCTTGATGGTTTGAGGAGTGGTAATTCCCGCCAATGCATTACAAGATATGGTCGGATTTATTTGTTCTTCATCTAGGCTTTGTTCCTGGAGTATATCCTCTTCTTTTGACCTTTCTTGCTCCTTTTCTTCTTCCTCTTCACAATCTATGTAGAATAATTTCTTCTCAGCACACTTATGACCTTTAGTGTATTTGCTATCACAACTGTAACAAAGCCCTTTTGCTCTTTTTTCTTCCAATTGTTGTGGTGTCAACCTTATAGGTTGTGGAAGACTAGGGGCAACAACACTTCCGTCTTTATAGTTGTGAGTGGTATGCTTCCTGGTTGCCATAATTTTGCTTTCCATTTTTCTTGCTAACCTGAATGCCTTCTCTAATGAATCAGGTTCCCAAAGGCGAACATCATGTTGGATATTATCCTTTAAAGACCCTATGAACACATCAATCCTATGCTCCTCTGGAATATCTTTTACCCTTATGTTCAATTTTTGGAACTCCTCAATGTGCTCCATTATTGAACCCTTTTGTTTGAGACTTATCAATTGGCTAAAAAAAGTGTTGCTTTTTGTATCCTCATAATGTGCTATCAATTCTTCCGTAAAAATTGCCCAAGTGATAAATTGTTTACGAGAGCAAAGCCATTGATACCATACAAACTGATTTGGTTCCAAATATAAAGTTGCCATACGTACCTTTTGTGTGTTTTGCACATTATTGAGATCGAAGAACTGCTCCATCTGTAATATCCATGTGGCGGGATCCTTGCCATCAAACTTCCTCATATCGATTTTTGGAATATGGTGGGTCTTCGATCCAACATTAGAGTCTATGGAATCATGATTAACATTTCTTTTGTTCCCATCATGAGTTTCCTTTACAACCTTTTCACCATTAGTAAGTATTTCTTGTAGAAAATTTGTCAAATCTATCTTCAAATCTGCCATGTCTGTCTTCAAATCTGTCCTCAAATCTGTCTTCAAATCATTCATCTTAGCTTCCATGCCCTTTATCTTAGATTCCACGCCATTTATCTTAGCATCTGTTAGCTTTTGTGAGCGTGACATTTGTTGCACTTGTTCTTGTAATTTTGATATATCATGTAGCATTTCTTCCTCTTCTTCATGAGTCATGCTAGAGCTTTCAGGTTCCTTACTAGGTGTTTGCATTTTCTTTCCTCGGGGCATCAGTTACCGATAATAATGCTTTACTATGCCCTTTGAATTCCTTCAAACCAAGCTTATGCAAAAATAAAAAATAAAAAAATTACACACCTTTTTCACTTTGTAGAAGCCTGATATTGAATCTGATGTATCTCTGTAATTTCGAATCATCCAGTTCTAAAATTGTGATATGTAGTAGCCTTCTATGTCCCCTTTCCAATGCCACTAGTCTGATCCAAATTGGATTCTCCAAGAAAGAGTTATGCACAATCTCCTGCAGTGACCTTCTTACGAAATTTCAGTCCGATGCTCAGAAAGAAAGTTATGACGATTTTCCCCAGGTCACCTGTTTTGAGTGTAATTCAGGAGTCCGCAAAAGACCAACTTCCTTAGATCATATCTCCGAAAATATCGCACGAAAAGTTCTGAAATTCGGACCCAAGGTGTAATGCGATTTCTTCTCAAATGGGTTTTTTTTTGCAACTTCTGAAACGTCACAGAAAAACAGTTATAGCGAAAATTCCACGATGACCTGTTTGGAGCAGCGAAACCCTAGAATCCAAAGCTCTGATACCAAATGTTATGAAACCAGCTCAAGAAAAGATAGAAAAGATAGATCAACGCCTTAGAATTCAGCCTCTTCGAGGGGGCGACCTCCTTTACATTACATAAATGAACAATTCTTGGATGATTCAAATGACAAAACCTCCTTTCTATATATAGGAGTCTAAGGAGTCACAATATAATCCAGCCGACCTAACAATAATAATATAAAGCCACAAAAATAACAATAGAGGGATTCTATGGGCACATTAATAACAATATGGGGGCAATGGGGGCACAACAATATAAATAAGGGGTATAACTACAATAGTAATGGGGTAATCACTAGTATTATAGGGACCCAAAATGATGATTGTCATCCTCTTTTGGGGTGAGGTTATAGCATTCCATAAAATTTCAAATCTACGTAGCCCAATTAGGTTGCTAGATAATTGGAACATCGTTTTCAAAAATATTTTTCTTAACTCTATTCAGAGTTGCATCTGTATGTGGACAGTGATCTTCAAATCTGAATTTCATCACAAATCCATCCACCGTTTTCTCCCAGTTAGTAGTGCCATGTCAAATTTCAGTTTCCAAATACCAATTCTCAGGGATCATTCCGAGGGTATGGATGAACTTATGCACCCATTCTTCTCGTGGAATATCTCCCCATGCTGCCATACAGAGTTGTATGTCATCCCTAGGATCATTATGGTCATCATACTTGTTTGTGAGCTCTATTTCTACTTGTCCAAATCTTACCCATATCAACCTTCTACATTCCTGTGAATTTCCTATATTCTTCTTATGCTTACCCCACCATCTAGTAGGTGTAGCCCTCGTCGCTTGATCCAGAGCTACGAGTCTCTAACATTGTGGTACCCGTATTTCATAATATTTAAAGAAATTATTCACATCACCCAAACCATCATATAAAGGTAAGTCATGTACCTCAGCTATCATGTAGTGCACTACTTTAGTGATCCTTGCACACCGCCTTGTAGGAACTTCATGCAATTTGTTCTGCTAGTTCTCTGATTCCTCTTCTAAATCTGAGGTACAGGAACTATCTTTCTCCCAAGTCATCTTTCCATCTACAGTGGGATTGATCCATTCATCTTCCTTCGATGTGATGTGATAGATATTATCAATGTCATCCATGCTATATTCCTCTTTGACAAATTCTGTATACCTCGCCCCTTCCCATTGATCCAATGGAAAAATAACCCTCATATTATTGCTTTTGAATATAATTTACCTTTTCTTTAGATTAATTATAGCCATGTTGGAAAATTCCAAATCCAATCGAAGCAATGCGAGGTAAGGATTACTATCATCTAATATATCAATCACTTCGAAGTCAGTGGTAGTGTGCACTCCGTTGATGTCCACTATGACATTAGACAACCTTCCCAGGGGTAATTTTTCTATGTTGATTTTCCATGTTCAGCTGAATAAGAGACCTTTTAGCTTCGTCTTACCCATCGATTCCTAAGTCTTCCTTGGCAAGACATTGGAATTAGATCTCAAATCTAAGATAACCTTATCCATGTCATACTCTCCAATCTACATTGTAAGCCTCATTTCTTTCCCTGTTCTCTTCTTGTGTCTATGAAAATTATTCACTGCTCACATATTGCTTTGTGGTATCTCCTTAGAAGTATAGGAGTCTGTGAGTTCCTATAATCCCTCCATAGGCTTCTGATTCCTCAATACCTGCACGTAGGTCTGTAGAAAAGAGTTCAAGACATTCATATCCACCTCATGTGTCACAACCGATACTATCTTCCACTTATCCTTTTAAGTCGGATGCGGTAGAGGTTGAGGCCCCATCATCCATAAAGCTTCATCTCGTGTCCATGAATGCTTTCTTTTCCTTCAAGACATCAAATTTAGGAGCCTTTTTAGTAGTTTTCCTTATCCATGTAGCTTCAACTTCCTTTTTTCCATCGCCCTTATCATTCCCAGTCACGGTTCTATTTTGTTACAATTCTGATGCACAATTGATCTTCTCTTGGCTCAACGATCATCATTTGGACATTTTCTGCATGATACTAGTTTATTTTATCCTACATCTTCACAATAAGGAAGATACATTCTTCTATGAAATTATCAAAATACTTATAGTAATTGCAGGTTGTCACCGGGTTCTGACAATCTCTCACAAAGTGTCATGGCCATCCACAACTGTAACAGATAATCTCTCCTCATCCTTAGCTAGCTCCTCGTCCTCATCCTACAAATCTTGCTTGACCAATATGCTAGCCTTCGTCTTCATGTGCATGTCCTTCGGCTTTCATTCTATAGTTATTAGCAGTGCACTCCATCATTAAATCATAACTTCAACATTTTTTCTCATGACGACCTACTGATCTATAGAAGTTACAAAACAACTACTTCATGGTTTGTATATATTTCTATAGTAGATAGTAGTCTTCAGTTATATGTTTACCTCACGTCCAACAAATCTTGCACCACAGATCCGAATTTACTGGATTAGGTGCTCAACTTTCAATATAATCTTTGAATATGGGGCATTGATCCTTATAATGACCTTCCGCTTTGCACTTCATACACCACACTTCTAATCGTTCTGGTCTGAATTCTTTTCCTTTCTTTAGATCCTACAATTCTAGGGTCAAAGTAGCTAGCTGATATTGTATATGATGTACTCCTGTGTGAGTATCTCCAACTGGCGAAACTTCCAACTTCATCACAAACTCCAATGCTTGATCTTGCATCCCGATCTTCTGATGTGTCTATGGTAACCTAATATGTGGTAGTAGCATGACTATGAAACATTCCTTATGTTGCTGCGGGGGTATGTCGAAGCTCACTTGACCCATCAAAACCTTGAATTACTAATCCAATTCCCACACAGATTCAGTCGGTGCTTTCTTGAACTCTTCCAGCTTTGTGATACACCGTGATTATGAATTTTGGCTTCTTGAATTTTTCTACCAAGTCCTTCTTACTTTCATCAAACATAGCATTTAGATTAATCGTGGAGTATTTCATATACCATTTCAGCGCCCTCTCCCTCAATGATGTGACGAGCTATGCCTTTTTTACAATATCATTATTAATATGTCTTTCCATCCATATTGCATCAACTATGAACCAAAATTGGTTAAGGTCCTCTGTTCCCAATCCTCTAAACATAAGTAGCTTAATGTCATCATCCATTCTTCTTTTCGAGGAGCTAGGTGGAGAGGGAGGTGGAGGTGGTGGTGTAGGGGAAGTATGGGGAGGGGGATGGGTTGTGGGGGGGTGGATGGATGGGGAATCCAAAAGATGCCCTGATTATTTTTAGCCCCTGACTTCGACATGCCTTTAGGATGGGTGGGAAAATATCATGGGGCCATAGGGTTAGTTATTTCCTCTTCGTTCTCATATCCTAATAGAGGGCTATAGTCAGCGCCAATAAAATTCTTCGAATCTATTCTATATCATTTTCCACTTCCCGTAACTCCTTTTTCTAGCTTATTTCTTCTTTTCCCAAACATTAATCTCACTACATCTGCAAAATCCATTTTTCACACAATAACATCTTAATCTAGAGCTTCAGAGAATTTAAGAACTTACCTCATGGTCCTTTGAAGAATCTTCGTTCAACTTCACTATAGGACATGATTTGGTTGATCGCGAACTGGGTGATAAATCCCCCCAAAATTCTATTGATCCAGAAATCAATAGCCCTTGTGACACCATTATAGATTCTCTTGAGCCGTTGTATCAAATCAGGGTTCCACTCCTTAGGTTCGTCACCTTTGAAATAGTTCTTATGCTCAGCTAACTTAGATATCCACTCAAGCAATTCAATGTGGAACAAACCAAAGAAAGTATCATATTGATCTTCAAAGATATATCTATGAAACTAAGCTTCAGTAGATAAACGAGGGTTTATGTTCTCTTTTTCTAAAAATTCCCTTTCTTTCTGTTCAAACCACTCCTAGAGTTCTTTCATCGATGGACACTAAAACATATCCCTTAAGCAGATCCTGGTCTTGGAAATAGAACCATTTGTTGGTTTGAGGGGACTTGACCCAGGTTCATATTGTGCTACACACCAATAAAACCCTCAACTATTGGCCTTTTCATAAACAAACCGAAAGTAGGTCGCACTCTCACTCAAAGTAGTTGTGGAAGGTTGCACAACTAGGTTTTCACAACTGAAGAGATATTCGTGAAGTGGCACCGTGTATTTGCTTCTACTTGATATAAATCTTATAACTTTGGATACATAATAACTTCTTGCAGATGATTAATCCACAGAAATGCATAAAATCTAACACAATAAAATATATCTTACATGTCTTTGCATAATTCAGCGAAAAGAATACATAATCATATGCATAATAGTAAACAAATAACATATACAAAAATAGAATACTTTGCCAAAAATTCTTCTCTATTAAACAAATATTCAATTACATTCACTTCTCTGACCTTCACACTCAGTTGTAGGTGGTCTGCGCACTTAGCTGTAGGGTGTTTGTGCACTTAGCTGCAGACTCTTCAAGGTCTCCGCACACTCATCTGTAGTCTCCTCAAGGTATCTACGCACTCATCTGTGGAGCCTTCTCAAAAACTACAGAGTACAAACGTGAAAACAAATATTCACTTCACTATTATTAAGATTATACCCCCCATTAGATTATCTTTTACAAAGTATTACATGTCATTTTATACAATTCATCTATAAAAAAGCCATGGTCTGTGACATACCATGGATCCATAAAATAAGGCTTACTTGATTGATGCGCATTACAAAATAAGGCCTTTGTCCCATCCCTGAATCCCTAAAAGTCTGCACGATGAATATATCTTTTCGAGCTCTGTGTAGTTCGCCCTTCTTTCACGAGGTATTGTACCCAAAACATGGACCAAATTGGGCCATGCTCAACATTATGACACTTTGGCTGATGAATATTCAGGTAACAATGTTCAAATTATAGAGGTATTCCCTATTGACACCAACTCTCAATATGTTTATTTAATATTTTATTTAAAAAATGGTTATGTTCCATTAGAACTCAATTATAAAAGAAAAAGTGCCCTAAGACTTAAAGCTAATCAGTACCAACTTGTTAATGATGTCTTGTTTAGACAAAATTATAATGATGTTTATAAAAATTTGAAGCAGAAAAATTTTTGCAGGAGCTACACGATGGAATAGATGGTGGACACTCTAGTGGGGACATTACTGCTCATAAGATCCTACATGGTGGATGCTATTGGCTGACTCTATTTAAGGACACCCATGCCTATGTTGGAAAATGAAAAGTTTTCCAAACTGCTTCAGGAAGACAAAAGTAACCAGCCTTGCCTTTGTATCTAGTTAACATTGAGAAACCCTTTGAAAAGTGGGTGTTGGGTCGTGCAACAGTTAACAATTTACCCTTGACTACGTTATCTTTTTCCTCCTTTTTATGCATTTGTGCCATGACGTAATAAGGTTTTGATAGAATTTCGATAAAAACTGAGTGAAACTGGTTTTGGTGCGAATTGGCTATCAAAATTAACTTTTGTTTCTTTTTATGCAGATATTAGAAAATGGGATAGTTGTTGTTCAATCTATTGAACAACAAAGCCTAAACAAGGAGAAAAGAGCGCATCTTGTGCGGGTAAGTTGAGAATAGAATCAGGAGGATTAGTGAAGATGGAAGATTGTCTGATAATAGTATTTCGTCGCGAATTCCTTAGGATTTCCTGATCCTGAGGAATCACAGTTATCTCTTTTCCTCTTTGACTATAAGAGGGTAAAACGAATAGAGTAGAACAACTCTTGCTTCTTTCACTTCGACTGTGATTTTAAGAGACAACATTATTTTGAGGAACATATAGTGATTGTAATGACATTCGGAGTTAATGAATAATATAAAATTTGTGTTTCAGTTTGTTCGTGATATTCTGAGTAACTAAGCAATAATCACTGGCAGCTTGGGCTCGGTCACTGGTGGATTTCACTATTGTTCCCTGTGTTATAGTTTTATGATTGATCTATTTGATATATAAATCACTAGTGTAGAGTTTGTGCATTCTATGCATTAGTTCTTATTTCTATTGATTGGTTTCATTTATTTGTATCGTGGATTGATTCAATTATTAGATAAGAGTTATTTTCTATTAATCAAGAGCCAGATTATTAAAAGTTAGATCAGGTGTATTACTATTTTTATTCAGCTGAAAGAGCTCTATTACCACTATAGTGCACTTGGTTGATGTGCTTATGGTTTGTAATTGCAATTAGAATTTTTGTTTAAGATTGAGTTTTGATGTTTGAATAAGTTAATTTCTTTGAAGTTACAAGTTGGTAGTTTATGGTTTGATCCATTTTGAAATCAATAAGTTATTTTAAAGCATTACTCTATGTAGATTCAACTATTCCCATCACTTGCACATATTGTGTACACTCTTGAAACAAAAAGACTTACCCAGGTCAATAATTGATGTGAGGCATTTAGGAGTTCTAAAAGACATCTTATTTGTGCCCAACATTTTCGTGCCATTGTTGGGGAGAGTGTTTCTATTTCACAGAAGGTGATGTATGTTTGATATTTGTTTGATATGAAAGAATCAAGTATTAAAAATGGAAGGTAAGAACCTGCGTATGAACAAGTATAGTGCTTGCTCATTTGCCCACTTTTCAGCACAATTGCATAGGAATTGAAGTAGAAATACATGTTTGATTTTCATTTGTTTTGAAAGAATTGGGCATTAAAAATGGAAGGTAAGAACCTGCGTACAAGCAAATAAAATGCTTGCTCCTTTGCCCGCTTTTCAGCAAAATTGTGTAGGAATTGAAGTAGAAATAAATGTTTGTATTTTTGTATGAATGTGTAAGAAGAAAAGAGTAGAAAAATATATGATTTCTCTGCCTAGATCTGAAAAACCCAAGGGATCGGTGACCCTTGGATGAGCAACCTTCATTGACAAAATCATAAGGAAAGCTAAGTCCCAGTCATCGGTAGGTAGTCCCAGTCATCAGTAGGACCCCGAACCATTTCTACAAGAAATCCTACTATAACCCTTCAGGCCATAGGATCACCATCTATAGCTGACGTTGAGATTCACAGCAAGATTGAAGGGTCTAAACAAAGTTTTCAAAACACTGAAAATTCATAGCCTAGCCATTTATAAGAAGGAAACTCTTGCAACCTCAGTGAAGGAGAAGGAGAAACAGGTAGTGGTGAAAAGATTAAATCATCAGAACCCAAATCTCTTGAAATAGTAGTTGAACAGAGGACATCCAGTATTCTGGACCAAGGTAGTGTTGTTAAAATCATTCTAAAAGTCTCTTCTGAATCCCCCAGGAACAAATCTCCAGCTCCGGAAATCCCTGAAGAATATTGGCATATTTTTTATCAAATGGCTAATAATCAGCAATAGCCTCAGACCTCTACATTACAATAGCCTATTGTTGATACAGCCGTCAAATCTCATATGAAAGTTATTCCATTGTAGAATATTCCCACCTTTCATGGGCTAACTTTAGAGGATCCTAATGCATTTCTTTTTGAATTTGATGTTTTATGTAGGGGATATGATTACACTACCAACCCCCAGAAGCTGAAATTGTTCCTCTACTTTGAAGGGAGCACTGTTATAGACATTTTTGGGCACTACAACCGCAAGCATGAAATGTCCATAAACCAAGGGATCCTAATTCCCTAAAAGTGTTGTTCTAACCCCTAAAGGAACAAGGTCAACAGATTACATCTTCTCCCAGACGTTCTCCACGAAACACTGCTCAGAATTGGTCAAAACAGGATCATTTCAGCTGCTCCACTCGCCAGGTTGCATTGCATCTCACCTAAATACACTGTGTGGGTGCGTTGCATTTCAAAAACCCCTATATGAGGTGCGATGGGCGAGAAATGACAAATGGAAGTTTCATTCCGCGAGGTGGAGAGGCAATGGAAGCTTCCAGAAACTTCTCCTGTGACACTTGCCTTTCTGAATTCGACCAAAGATGAGTAAGAGATCATCAATCTCCAAGTGGAATCAAGAACTATAAGAGGGAGGACACTAATCAAATCATAAGCTGACTCATCTCCATTACAAATATCTATATATGGATCCCTCATCCCAGAGATCCGGGGGCTGGAATTTTGCATATTGTAAGGAATTGCTGTTGGTTTCTAGAGACAAACATCAGATTGTTGGGTGATCTAAGCTTTGTATGAGGTGAAGAGGGGCTTCTTTGCTGAGAGGTTGATTCTGGGTCAGAACAACTGGTTGTAACTCCTCTTGGCTCTTTCTTGTTTATCAATAAAAGCTATTCTAGTTTTCCTCCATACTCTTGTGTCACTGATATTTGTTGCATTTGTATGGTCAATTTACATTTGATCCTAGATTGTTTATGATTATAGATCCATGTCTTTGTATAGTGCTATGCTACTGTGATCTTACAGGTACTTTGTGAAGCTGCGCGTGCAAGGGAGTAGGTAGCAAAAGACTATCAAAGAAGAGAGGAATCAAATCAGGGGATTAGCACAAGACAGAGGTTGGTCTTCTTGTTCCTCTCTATTTATAATTCATAAAAGAAAAACGAAAGTAGCTTTACTCTGTTTGTTTCTAAGGCAGTCACACCTTAGTGGGATAGAGTAGTTCTATATAGACACTTTTCCCTGTAACAAAATGGCGACTCCGCAGGGGACGAATTAGTTTGTTTGTTTATCATTCCTTGTTGTCTGTTTCATAAACTTACAGGTAGCATTCGAACTGCATTTGCCATAGCAAATGCAAAGTAGATAAATGCTACTTCATTCCATCTACTGGATCTGTTTATGATTTAAACAACTGATTCACAAACTCTCTGATTGCCCTTGTGATAGCTCTTAGATCCTCCTTAGATCTACCCCTGATTGTTGCATTACTGATTACCTTTTGCTCGGCCAAAACCCATGAACTGAACTGCAAACTGTGACCCGGAACCCAAACAGAGTCTCATTACTGGCACAGCGCAGGTACTGTTCAGAGAATCTGAACTTCAGTGCACTTCCCGAGTGGAGAAGGTGCGCTGCATTTCAAATTCTCTGTGTTGCAGGTGCGTTGTTCAGACTAGGCTTTGTGCAGTGTTGGTTTCTGTGATTCATTCTTTCCAGTTCTATTCCTGAATTTTGCTGCCTGTGATCAGTATATGTCTGTTGGAAACCCCTTTTCCTTACTGTTATTCCGCCTCCTTTGTACAAAAGAACCGTAAAAGTTTTTGTGTGTTTGTTGAGTCATTTTCAGTTCTCCTTTGCAAAAGTAACATAATCGTACTGTCGTCCTTTGATTTGAAACTGTCGCAAGTGTCGATTTCAATCGTAGGAAAGAGTTTGATTGCTGTTGATGGTCGATTACCCTGTTACTATTGTTTTTGGTCTGAATTTGTAATTTTCTAGTGTCAAGAACAAGTATTCATTTCAAAATCGTAAGGTGTTGTGATCGTCTCCATTTTTTATTTTGAAAAGAAACTTGTTGATATTTGTCGCTTGAAAAGAAATTCAGATTTGTGCATCAACTTTCTTCTTATCATTCATATACTAAGAAAGTTGAAAACAAATACATGCATGTGCATTTGCATATAGACAGTCTGATTGGTTTGATTTAGGAAAGTGCATTTAGAGTGTGCTCTTTGATCTTCATGAAAAGATTCTGTCTTTCTTTCCTTAGTAGCTAGGATTTTCATTGCACAAAGAAGATAAAAAGATTGTTTATCATCTTAGATTGCATTTTAGGAATTACATCTACATCTCGCGGTGAACTTGAAAGGCAAACTTCATAAACAAGATCAACTATAAAATAAATTCAATGAATCTAACAACGCTTTGGAACTTAACGCACAACATTTAGAATTCTAGGCTAGAGACGTATTCCGGCATCGTAAAGCCTGGTAACTCTTGTTCTCACTGATGGTTGGGTGATTCCTCCACTTTGAGACGATAAGTGCCAGTACGGACTTGTGCTCCCACGTATCGTCGAGTATATTTTGGGAGACCCCAATAGGCTTAATCCTTTATCCATAGGAAGCTGTGTCTGCCGCCCTATCGATTGCAATGCATTGAACACAACATTCGGGAAGATTGACTACCGTACCGTAAAAAGTATTCTGCAGTTTTGCGATTGGTTTGGTAATCCCTCTACCTAGATTTCCAGAGCAGTCCCTTTTGTTCCTTTTTAGACTCTTTAACAGAAAAGGTCCATCTGAGCACTTGTCACTTTAGGCTCATTAAAAATCGAAGGAGACTAGAGTCATCTTTTTTTTTTTCTCCACTCTTAAAAATTGAAAAAACAAGTTCTGTCAAAGCGTCTAAAATTTATTTTAAATGGAATATTCATTACCCCTTTCCTACATTGATCTTGGGTTAATAAAATGGAATCCACCAACCAAGGAATTGCCCTTGGAGGAAATCCTAGTCCCTTCTCCTCTTGGGGAGATGTTGGTGCACCCCATATGGCCACATTGTTGCTTCCAGGACTGACAATCGGCTTGCCAGTATGGCTCTTCTCAACCTCTGTCGTTCAAAACACCACAATTCCTGAACAATCGAATCAGCAACTAGACGAGTCCAGAGTCACCCACCAACCTTCTACTTCCTCTAATTATTCCTCTCCTCCTTCCTCTTCGCTTGATGGGGCTGGTAAATCCAAAAGTCAAGTACTTGAGAAGAAGAAGGAAAAGAATAAGAAAGAGAAGAAGAAGAAAGAGCCAAAAGCAAATAGGGGCAAACGAGTGTCGTCTAGCAAAAATCCACACACTGCACAGACCAGGCCTAAATCACCATGTGTCATTTGAAAAGGAGACCACTATCATAGAGATTGTCCTTGTATCCCTCGAATCTTAAGGGACTGGTCTCCTCGTTTCCACAACCCGGTGTCGTCAACCTCTGATGATCATGTTGAAAACACACCGTCAACTAGTGAAAGTGAAGCCCCAGGACAAAAAGGAAAATATAGATTTCCTTGTAAAGTGTGCGAAGGCGATCATGCCGTCCACCGTTGTCCCTTCTTAGACGAGGCTAAAAGAGTTTTGGACTATCATCCGGTTTCACCGTTACGACTTCCTCTTGGATATAAAAAACTCTTGCCGAGTCCGTCACTAGTTGAAAATCTGGCTAGCCCGCTCAAGTGGTTAGCTGAAGCATCTATCATTGAAGACAAACCATCTGAACCCATACCAGACAAAAGTCAAAAGGTCGAGGCGGTACTTGACCCGGTCTTGCCTTCAGAGGTTCCATCTTCAGATGATACAGTCACCGAAGAGAACAATGATGACACCGTCCAAATTATTTTCATAAGCACAGACTCCAACAAACATGGGGGCAATTTACCCGTTCCTTTACCGTAGGAAGGAAGTTCGTCAGAGTCGTAGTCGGTCATCTATTTAGTCCCACCTCCAAGCAACCTAGTTGTCTCCTTCAACTAGAATCAACTAGGCAGACCCCGTTTACCAGCTAGTATACCATTCCGAATCATTGTTCAAATATAATATAGAATGGTTATGGCTGGTACCATCATAGATGAAGGGGCTTCTGTGAGTATCCTTTCCTCAACTGCTTGGAAAGCGCTTGGTTTGCCATCGCTTTTGCCTGAGATGACAAATCTAACAGGCTTTGATAAAGGAACCAGTCGACCGTTAGGGATCCTTCCCAATGTGCCCATAACATTGAGAGGAAAAACAGTTCACATGAACGTAATGGTAGTTCATGGACCCCTGGATTATAATCTACTCCTTGGACGAGACTATATTTATTGCATGGGAGCGATTGTCTCCTCACTCTTTAGAGTAATGTGTTTTCCGCACGAAGGAAGAGTGGTCAAGCTCGTGGACCAACTTTCATTCCCCGGATCACGCATAGCAAATAGTCATATACCATCCCTAAATGGTCTTTTCACGCAAGAAATGTCTCAATCTCCAGTCCGCCCACCTGATGAGCGCGAGTGATTCGGGGGACATGACTGAAACCTAGGGGACATGCACCCTGGTCTGCTTCGGCAGGAAAACTTCGGGTATAGGGTAGGTTTCCGTGAGAGTATATGACCTTCGTACTCCCGTCCATGATTGGAAGAAGGAGTTGGACTGGAATAAGATCCTCTTGTCAAAGTTATGTGAGTTGGCGGGCATCGCCGCTCACCTTTGTTTATCTTGGTAGACATCGCCGAAGAGGTGTTTTGTTTATGCCGTAAATAGAACAATCTTTGGTAACCTGTAAGAGGTAGGCCTCTCTCGGTAAAATAAATGTTTTAATGGAAGAAAGAAGGGGTAACCTTGAAACTCTGTTTTATGCCTGGGGGCATGCAAACTTTTTGGAGTGCAAGCAAAGAGCGATCATTTATCCGGTTTTTGGATTGGTCATTTCCTAACTTGCATAAAGAAAGGATGTGGGGAAAAAACTCTAAAAGTTTCTGTTTTTATGAGACATTCTTATCACATGACTGGATTAATCGAGCAGTTTTAGCGCGGACTTCATGCTCGTTAAAAAATAAACATAAGCAATGAGCACATGTTCCCCCAGAGTTTAAGCTCATTAAAAAATTAACCAATTTCCGGTAAATTACCATCTTGAATGTAAAACTTCAGCCTTTAAAGCCTTGGTCGTGTTTGCACCGTCACCTCCACTTTTGCATTGGCCGATCATTCACCTCCGTTTGATTGTTTACCCATTTTGAGGAACGGCTGCAAAGAGTGATCTCACTAGCCATCCTTGTAACACTGTCATGATTGGAAAATTCCAAACCTTACCTGGAATCAGTTGCTACCCATTTTATCACTCGTTCCTCAAAAGACGAGTCTCCTTTAAGCTCTTTTCAAATGACTCGTAAAATATGAAAAGATTGCCGAGCCATTGGCCTCTCCAGCTCGTTAAAGGGATTGGAAGTGCTATGCCTCCTCTAAATTTTAATCTTTTTGGACCTGAGGGATTATTACACAAAAAGATCAAGCACTTGTTTTATTCGGCTCGTTAAAACTATCGAAAATTCATCCCTTCTGTATTGTTTTATACTTTTTCGGACTTAAGGGATTAGATGATGAAAAAGGAATTTTGGAGTTTCCTTTACGTTCAGTTTCAGACTCTCTAAAATTGAAAAGGACCGAGTTATCTTTGTCATTAAACTCGTTAAAATTTTAATAGCGACAAACTTGTCTATAGACGAGAATGAGTTTCACTGTCGCTAGGCTCATTAAAACATAGCGATGGGTTTGCCCGAAGGGAAAATTATAGAACAAGCATATGTTATCCTCCTCAAGCTTGATAAAAATAAAGAGGTACTCGTCAGCAATGACTGGGGAAAATTGGGAAGAAAACTTGAAGAAACTTTGTTGGTAGCAAGTCGCTCTTGAACATGACACTTTCACTCTACATCCAAGTCGGGTTGGGTTGTTTCATTCACCGGTCACATCACCATGGTCCCATTATAGCATCCACATTTGGGGTAATGCTACCAATCCATCATGTCAGTGTCGCTGATATGTTCAAGAGAAGTCATTTAGAGAATTCACCTGTGTCTCACCCACTACAATACATTTATACTCCATTCTTTCATGACTGCCACCCTGAACCTTATATCACCAGACCGTTTTCACCTCCATTAAAATCATTTGCTCCATTCCGTGTCATTGATGTGGGATTCATTAAGGCCCTCTTATGACGGATCACTTCTTATCGACATCAGCTCATTATCCAAGAAGTTGATCTAGGAACACCCCATTCAGTACTTTGAAGCTTGCATGCTTCAATAGCAAGTTTCTCACTTCCGGCGACATGTTTACATCAATGACCTTCGACCAAAAGATTTTGCGTGGTGTTTGATGCCAAGTCCTTTATTCACACCACGTGAATTGTACTGCAGTACCTTGAGGGTCATTATCATTATCGGTGATTCCTCTCGCGCTTGTTAACAGCTTACATCATTGGCTGGTAATCAAGCGATGTCTTTCCATGTTCGACTTCAGAACATTTCTCACATGGATAGGCTTGTACTTCGAGTGAAGATCGAATGAGATTGAAGACCCTGGATCTAGTTTCATCCATCCAGGCTGTGATATACATTCAGGAAAATAAAAACATCAAATGTACATCATGGCTTCACAGATAATCATCCAATCAAAGGGATGATGGCTCTATCAGAATCATCAGTCTTCACTCAGACGATTGTCTGTCCTATGTACATGAAAATGAATTTATAAAGTTGAGCATGGGAATGCCTGCCTCAGCTAGATCATGAAAATATTATGAAGATAATGTATTGTATTGTATCTTATTACAAGTCTCCTCCCAGCATTGAAAGAACTTTGGATCCTCATAATAAAGCATTTCACCCGACATCAAAACATTAACGACCTCATGCTTTAGGGGGCAACTGTTATAGACATTTTTGGGCACTACAACCCCAAGCATGAAATTTCCATAAACCAAGGGCTCCTAAGTCCCTAAAAGTGTTGTTCTAACCCCTAAAGGAACAAGGTCAACAGATAAAAGCTTCTTCCAGAAGTTCTCCTTGAAAAATTGCTCAGAATTGGTCAAAACAGGATCATTTCAGCTGCTCCACTGGCCAGGTGCATTGCATCTCACCTAAATACACTGTGTGGGTGCGTTGCATTTCATAAATCCCTTTTATGGGGTGCGATGGGCGAGAAATGACAAATGGCAGTGTCATTCCGCGAGGTGGAGAGGCAATGGAAGCTTCTAGAAACTTCTCATGTGACACTTGCCTCTCTGAATTCGACCAAAGATGAGTAAGATATCATCAATCTCCAAGTGGAAGCAAGAACTATCAGGGGGAGGACACTAATCAAATCATAAGCTGACTCATCTCCATTACAGATATCTATATATGGATCCCTCATCCCAGAGATCCGGGGGCTGGAATTTTGCATATTGTAAGGAATTGTTGTTGGTTTCTTGAGACAAACATCAGATTGTTGGGTGATCTAAGCTTTGTATGAGGTGAAGAGGGGCTTCTTTGCTGAGAGGTTGATGTTGGGTCAGAACAACTGGTTGTAACTCCTCTTGGCTCTTTCTTGTTTATCAATAAAAGCTATTCTAGTTTTCCTCCATACTCTTGTGTCACTGATATTTGTTGCATTTGTATGGTCAATTTACATCTGATCCTAGATTGTTTATGATTATAGATCCATGTCTTTGTATAGTGCTATGCTACTATGATCTTACAGGTACTTTGTGAAGCTGGGCGTGCAAGGGAGCAGGTAGCGAAAGACTATCAAAGAAGAGAGGAATCAAATCAAGGGATTAGCGCAAGACAGATGTTGGTCTTCTTTTTCCTCTCTATTTATAATTCATAAAGGAAAAACGAAAGTAGCTTTACTCTATTTGTTTCTAAGGCAGCTGTCACACCTTAGTGGGATAGAGCAGTTCTATATAGACACTTTTCCCTGTAACAAGCAGCTCTGCGTTGGTTTATGGGGCTTGGTGGAGGTACCATTACTAACTGGGACCAAATGAAAACAACCTTTCTAAAAAAATACCAAGATTATTGCCGAACTAGAGAATTGAAGGATGAAATTTCAAATGGTAGCTAATACTAATGAGACTCTTGAAGAATATGTAGAACATTTTCAATATAATCTGCAAAGATCTCCTTATGAAAATTTGCCTCCTGAAGTTCTTAAAACTAGGATGATCAAAGGAATGAAAGACCAATTGGTAGAAACACTAAATTTGATGGGGAAGGTGATATTTATCAAGAGGATTATGACAATATTATACAATTATGCATCAGGTGTTCTAGAGGTAGTACAAGGCTGAAATCAATGGATGTGATAGGTCACCAGGGACAACAAAGCCTCAAGAGGGAGCATTACACGAGTTGAAATCGAAAATTTGTTGGAAGATTTCGAGACCGATATCTTGGGGACCCTGATGACACAATTGGATATCATGCAAGCCAATCAAAAGCAGGCCAAAGCAGAAAAAATCTGGCTATTTTCTGTCCATGTTGCAGAAACAAACATAATCATAGAGAATTTCCATTAGATACGATACAAACATGCGCCATATGCACTAAGGATCATGCTACAGAAAGTTGCCCATCGCTTCCTAGATTAAAAGTAGTTTTCAAGGAAGCAGAAGAGGAAGTGGAACCAGTATATTTGTTGAACCAGTGCTGTTAATGGAAAACACATCCGACAGTTATGCCTACAGAACCATCTTTGTTCTTTCCTTCTTCACAGTTTAATTCTCAGCAGTATTCAAGGGCAGCATGGTAGAACCAACCACCTTTCTCCACCTAGCTACCTTAAGCATTTTTTATGCCACCATGGCCCAACCAATCAGATCCAAATAATAATTGGCTAAATTCCTCTTACCCTCCACCATTTTGGTAGAACACCCCCTATTCCTCTCAATGGTATCCTTCTACCTCACAAAATCAGAAATGGCAACCAAATTGGGAACGATCCACAAACCAGCCTATGGGAACAACTCCTATGCCTCAACCAACCTTACCACCACCTTACACGTTGCAGCAAAATCCTAAACCTAATTTACGATCGCAGCTCCCAGCTCAACCCAACCCAAATCCTAATAACAGACCGATCTAGTAAGTACAGATTATTAAGAGTCTAGACCCTGAAGTTGAGTTGAGAGAATGTAATGAACTTAAGTTAACATATGGATGTGTAATTTCTCAAGATGAGGAAAAAAATATGCAACCTAAGGTTAAAGAAAGACTAATGAATAAGCCTTTGACTATATATGACCAGCAAATAAAATAGGGAGGAGATATAGTCAGGTAGAAGGATCCCGAGAAAATCATAATTACTTCTCCCCCGTTCCCATAAAGATTGATAATACCTCGACCAATTGAATATCCTGACTTTGATCTTTTGGGCGAACTCAAAAATGTCTGTATAAAATACCCCTCTTCCAGGCCATTCAAGATATTCCGATATATGCTAAGACCATTAAATAGTTGTGTCCAAAGAAGTCTATGAGGAAGACAAAAATTTAACACCAATTTTCCATGTCATTGGAACTTTGTCTGATTTATTACCCAACAAAGAGACACCTGTGAAATACAAAGACTCAGGGAATCCCAATGCTTTATTTGACTTAGGGGCAACCATTAGCATTCTTACAACAGAAATTTTGGAAGTGCTTGGCATCACAACCTTAGAACCAACCACTACCTTGCTGGAACTTGCTGACCATTCAGTCATTAGGCTAGAAGGAGCATTACAAGATGTGATGGCTTCTGTGGACTCTTCGGAATATTCGACAGATTTTTTTTATTATTAACCCCAGAAATTGACTAGATGGACATCCATTAATACTGGGAAGGCCTTGTCTATCAACAACCAATGCTTATATAGGCTGCCGAATAGGCAGTATGACCATAACCAGAGGAAATGTTGTTAAGAATCTAGCTTTATACCGTCTTGCACAACCAAGCCTGACCATTGTAAAAACTAAGAAAACAACCAACAACATATTTAAAAGCAAATATTCGTTCACCATTGACTATGGAAGATGCGCTTGAATTCAAAAATCAAACAGAAGATGATGTCATTAACACCTTTATCAATCACCTTGGTGCAGTGTCTAATTTGAGATGTCACATGATTGAAGCAGTCCTTGACCATGAGATTGAAGAAGATTCCTTGAGAGACATTAATGACCAACTGATACCAACAAGCACTGTCTACAATAGCAAGCCTATTGAAATAGAGCAAGGGAAAATCCTGAACATTAACAGTAATCTAAGTAATGACCAACAACAAAAACTTATCCACATCCTTAGGAAATATAAAGGGGATTTTACATGGGACTACCCAAACATGAAAGAGATTGACCCTCAGTTATGCATGCACCACATCTACACTGAAAAAGATGCAAGAGCCACTCGACATCTACAACGTAGATTAAATCCTCATCTAAAGGATATTGTGAAAGAAGAGCTTTAAAAACTATTAGATGTGAATTTTATTTATCCTATATCTGGGAGTAAATGGGTTTCTCCATTAGTAGTTGTCCCCAAAAAGAATGGAAAATGGCGGATATGCATTGACTACAGAGAACTCAACAAAGCAACGAAAAAAAGACTATTTTCCCCTTCCATTTATTGACCAGGTCCTAGTTACACTAGAAGGAAAGAAATTCTTCTATTTCCTGGATGGCTTCAATGGCGACAACCAAATTCAAATTGCCCCTGAAGACCAAGATACAACTACTTTCATATTCCCCTTGGGAACATTTGCTTACAGGGTATTTCCTTTCAGATTGTGCAATGCACATGCTACATTCCAAAGATCCATACCTAGTGTTTTTGTAGACTTTATAAATGAAGGATTGGAGGTGTACATGGACAATTTCACACCCTATGGAGATGACTTTTATCAAGCATTAAAAACATTGGAGAAAGTCGTAGAATGGTGTATTGCTACTAGGCTATGCTTAAGTCATGAGAAGTGTCATATGATGATAACAGAGGGCCTGATTCTAGCTCATTACATTTCAGCATCTGGAATTTAGGTAGATCCAGCAAAGATACAAGTAATCCTCTTATTAGCTACTCCTTGCACTCAAATAGAGTTACGTAGTTTTTTGGGATTTTCTGGATATTATCGTATATTTATAAAAAAAAATTCACAAATTGCTACACCTTTATATGCCTTGACATGAAATGTTGATTTTATATGGACTGATAAATGTGACAGTGCCTTTACAGATCTGAAATGGTTAGTATCAACATCACCAATATTACAAGGCCCGAATTGGGATATAGCTTTCCATATTTCATCATATGCATCAAACACGACCATTGGAGCTATTCTTGGCCAAGAAGAAGACAAGAAGCCTTACGCTATATATTATATCAGCAAAAACCTTACTCCTGCTGAGTTGAATTATACAGTAAAAGAAAAGGAGCTTCTAGCTATTATTTATGCTATAAACAAATTTAGACACTATATAACTGGATATCATGTATTTTTGTATACTGATCACTCTGTCATTAAATATCTGGCCAATAAACAATTAAAAATGGAAGGGTGACTCGTGGGTTACTGCTTTTGCAGGAATTTGAAATAACTATAAGGGATTGACCAGGGAAGGAGAACCTTGTAGCAGACTTCCTCTCCCGAGTTCCAAGAACAGATGATACAATAGCGGTGGATGATCAGTTCCTAGATGAACATTTGTTTGTTGTGGTTGTAAAAACACCATGGTATGCAGATGTAGAAAATTACTTAGCAGTGGGAAAGTTTCCCAAGAATTTGGCACCCAAAGAAAGGAAATTGATTTTTTAGTGTAGCACTCGTTTCTCCTGGATTGGAGGATACCTTTTCCACATGGGATCTGATATGCACATCCACAGGTGCATCAGGGAGGATGAAATTTATGATATCCTAAGAGCCTGCCATGATGGACCTTGTGGTGGACACTTTGTAAACCGCAAAACAGGACATAAAATTATACAAATGGGCTACTACTAGCCCACTACTTTTAAAGATGCTAAGAAATTTGTCCATGCATGTGATAGTTGCCAAAGGATGTGCCGCCCTGGCCAATCTGATGAAATTCCCTTGCATCCAAAATTGGTGATAGAACCCTTTGAGCATTGGGCATTAGATTTCATTGGGTCATTCAAACCACCATCCAACCAGAAATCATGTATATTGGTTGCAAAATATTACGTAACTAAGTGGGTGGAAGCAGTAGCGTTACCAAGAGCAACAGAGGAAATTGTTATTAACTTTGTTTTTGAAATTTTTGTGCAGTATGGCTTACCTAGAGAAGTAATTACTGATGGGGGACCACAATTCGTGGGTCACAAGATTTCTACTACATTGAAAAATCATCATATCACACACAGAATTACTTCCCCGTATCACCCACAGGTGAATGGACGGGTGGAGAGCACCAACAAAGTTATTGAAGCTATTCTAACAATTTCATCACATCGATGAGACTAAACTGCTCGACTGCCAGAGGCCTTGTGGGTGTATCATACAACTTGGAGAAACACTTCTGGATACTCTCCGTATCAACTGGTATTTGGTAAAGAACAGAATTTGAAATATAAACACTAAAGACAGCCTAGGAAGTGGGATTTGATTTAACTGAAGCCCAGGTTAACAGGTTGCAGAATGAAGCTCGACCACTAGATCTACATCGTACAACACTTATTCAACAACAAAGAGCCAAATGGCATGATGCCCTGATTAAGAAAAAGACATTTCATGAGGGCAACTAGGCTTTCCTTTACGATTCCAGGTTTTAAGACTTTCCTGGCAAACTGCAGACTAGGTGGTTAGGCCCCTATGAAATAAAGCAAGTACACAACAATGGCACTCTTACGCTGACCACCATTGATGGGTCTGGTTCTTATTTTAAAGTGAATGGGAATCGGGTGCACCTCTACCAAAAACCACTTACCAGAGAATCTTTCTACTAGTAGATACATGAGGACCCCACCATGCAAGTTTTAGCTATAGAAGGAAATCCTTCGGTAGCTTCATCTTTATAAAATTTATTTCTTCTCTGTAAGATATGTAAATATGATTGTTGATTTGATTTGATTTTCTTTTTCTTTTTCTCTGCTTGTTTTGTTGTTCAATCTATTGAACATCACTTTCTTTTTTATGTTGTTTTATTGTTAAATCTATTGAACAACACTTTCTTTTTTGTGTGATTTTGTTGTTTAGTTAATTGAACAGCTGTTGTTCAATCTATTGAATAGCCATTGTTCAATCTATTGCACAGCCGTTGTTCAATCCAATTGAACAACACTTCTTTTTTTGGCATGTTTTTCTATTCATTTAATTGAATAGCTACTTTTCAATCTATTGAACAACCACTTTTCAATCTATTGAACACCGATGTTGAATCCAATTGAACATCACCTTTTTGATGTTATTTTGTTGTTCAATTAATTGAACAACTGCTGTTCAATATATTGAACAGCTGTTGTTTAATCGAATTGAACAACAATTTCTCTTTTGACGTTGTTTTGTTGTTCAGTTAACTAAACAGCTGCTATTTAATCTATTCAATAGTTGTTCTTCAATCTATTGAACAACTGTTGTTCAATCCAATTCAACATCACTTTCTTTTTCATGTTGTTTTATTTTTCATTTAATTGAACAACTGTTGTCCAATCTATTGAACAACTATTGTTCAATCTATTGAACAACTGTTGTTCAATCTATTGAACAACTGCTATTCAATCCAATTAAAAAACACTTTCTTTTTCACATTGTTTTGTTGTTCATTCAAATGAACAGCTGCTGTTCAAACAACTGAACAACACTTTTTGCGTATCTTTATTGTTCAATTCCAATTGAACATCAAAAATTTTCTTTTGCGTGATTTCTCTTCACTTATCTGAATGATTGATGTTCATTCAAATTTCAAATGCTCAGCCCCATTTTTCTTTTGTTTTTCATTTTATTTCGTTTTCATGGAATAAAGTACAACACTTTTATGAGGACAAGAATTTATGGATTCTATTGAAGGGAGTTAATACCATTAACTTTATGATATTTAGTAGGACAACTTCTTGATGATAGATTCTTTTCAAGAAAGGGACACAGCTATTTATATACTGCTTTGTTGCATAGCATTCTGTTGTACTTGATACTAATTGACCATCTTAATACCATGCTGGTTCCATCCTTCTTGGTTATAATCTTCTCTGTTTTTTTTTAATAAATAAGACTATGGGTATACATTTTTATTGACATATTAAACTTCTTCCATGATCCCTACTCTCAAGGAGTATTGAGCCTCCCTCTATTTATCATAAAAATGTGTAATAACAGCAAAATTTCATTTTCTGATGGAGGATAGGGGGTCTCATTATGAGCCAGCCTACCATGTTCATAAGGCTGTAGCAAAGTGACATTCCCATTATGGCCACCACACCAGGGCTATGATCCATTGGATAGCTAGAACATCCTTGGAACAAGAGGTCACATCACAAGCCGACCTGCTCAATTTTGCTACATCCCAGTGAATGGCAATGTGGTCATCTGGTTACCACACCAGCACACTAATCTCTTTTGTAGAACAACACTGCAATTCTCCATTTATAAATTGAGGATCCTGGCTCATATGGGTTAAAAAGAAACCCTGTCGAGGCTATGGACGCCTACTGGCAGCAGAGGCTCATGGTATTGAAGTTATATCTTATTGTCAAATATTACTATAATAACCTCTTCTTATTCTTTCTATTTATCGAAGAAGTTATTTCCTTAATTTTTCCCCGTTTTGAACCCTTACATATGAGATATTGTGTTTCGATCAATCGTATCATTCTCAGCTAGAATATCGTCAGCAGAACATATTTTTGGCATATTTTTGTCCTTTTCTCTCTCGCATAACTTATCGTCAATCCAAGCATCTTATCTCTTTTTCATAAGTATCTTTACACACTCCGCTCTCATTATAACCATACCTCTTTCCGTCCTATCATTTATATGCGTACTCTGTTTCATTCAATGTCGTACTATTCTTTCCCTTGCCTTGCCATTAGAACAACACTTTTCCTGTCTACTCAGTCGTAGGTGACCTCTCTTTTTAACGAGGGAGAGGATTCCCATGACACCTTTGCATGCGCTATATTTATTTCGCTTATTGGACTTGATATGTTGCTATGATATCCCATGATCAAATGACATGTGCCAGTATGATAGTTTGAGCATTAATATTATTAATTATTGTGGAAATTCCGCTTGACATTATGGAATTTAGTTGTTATTCCGCTTGACACTAGGTTATTTTATCCAATTATACAGTTGCATCATGATTGGATTTGTTTTAAAGTAATTCTCATAGGTAGAAAATAAATTGGCTCAACAATTTAATCTAAGCCAATGGAAGAAATAAGGTATAGAGATAGGTTGTTCATAAAAAGAAAATTTAGGGTTGCTAGTTCAAATGCACTCTGGAAGGATAAGTAAAAATGTTAGGAATAGAAGGGTAGGTAGAAATGTGAAAGTTTGAGATGTTGAAATGGTTATTTCCTAAAGATCAAAACATTGAGGGCGGGTAAGTGTCACACAAGTTCCCTGTGTGATAACGTTGTCAACCATAGGATGAATGCTGATTGCTAATAGTGGGATCAACATCGCATTGCATCATTCATGAATGAATGAAACTTGGGTAGAGGAAAGAGTGATTTTCGATGTCACTGTCGAACGTTAGATCTGGAGAGAGGAGATCAATGGCGTAGAGTGAAGTGATGTTCTAAAGGGAAGTCAACATGGGATTGGTTGCTATTCAATTGTTGTGCAGTTGTTGTTCAATTGTTGTTCAATTGCTGTTCAATTGACCTCCTACGTCATTTGTCGAATAACCAAAGTTTAGACTTTATGTTATTTCATTCATATGCTATTAGTTCATGCATTAAAACACCTGGACCCACAGCCACTGCGTCCGCCTATCATATCGCGACCCCACCGTTCATTCCCCACTCACACATTAAACTCCCTCCACCTCACTTCTCATCTCGCACACTCCTCTGCAATCATATGGCCTATACTCCCTTTCGGCCCTCATTTGTCGTCTGAAGTTTATCGCCGGGGGGGAAAAAATGGGCAGTCTTTAATACCGCCTATATAAACCACAAAAGTACCTTTTAGTCTTGTCGGACTAAAAATCCCAAAACAACAAACCACTCTGTGTTACCCTAGAATATGATATCCTTCATAGCCATTACCACCACCCCACGTCAACTCTGCGTCACGTTTCACTTCATGTCTCCCGTCCAATCATCTTCTGCCTATCCGTTGCCCATTCATTTCCGCTCCTGCGCATTTATAACCAAATGTTTGTTAATTAACATGTTGGATAATTAATGCATTTTTAAATGTTCTGAGCCACCCTCCCACTCCATTTTTCTCTTTATAAACACAATGTCATGCATTTCAAAGGTTACACAGTTAACTTTTGTGAGCAAGATTATTCTTCAAGCCTGCCTTCTCATACAACTCAGCCACTTGTCTCGTTTGCAAGCACATCTTCCAGGTCCACTTGTCAGTTACCTGTCTCCACTCTGGTAACTCCTTTTACCATTTTTTCATTTACAGTCTGTAGTTTCATTTGAAAAAATGCCTCCCAAGGGAAAAGCAATTGCAGAAGTTTCAAATCCTCTAATTCAACCATAGATTTATTTCCACCATACTCCATTAGTTGACAAGGATTGAAAAATCATTGAGGCTTCTTCTCAATTTGATTTATTTGAAATTTATTGTTGGTGGGAAGAGTAGCTAATTGACCAGGGTGATGAAATTGGGCTCTATGAATCCCAATTACCTCACTATATTTTTCCACAAATACACAGAGCTCCAAAGTTCATGAGAAAATGCCATGAATCCTATGATCCCAACCAGAGAGCTATTATCTTACCTACTGGAGAAATCCTCTGTCCTGTTAATGCTGATTCAATTGAGAAAATGTTGCAGGCCCCTGCCACTACACCACCGCATCCTTTTTCTCATGAAAACCTAATAGAAGCTTATAACAAATTAGACTTTACCAAGAGATCCTAGACCTTGGAACTATTTTTAGAAATTGGTAGTCCTCTACCAAATATAAATCTCAACCTTCAGCTACAAGAAAAGTGCAGCAATATTAACTACATGGTTACGTATTCTTCAACAAAATTGAACCTTTGATCAGCAAAGTTTTACCTTGTATGATGGTTATTAATGATAAATTGATGCCAATCGAGGATTATGTCAAAAATTTAATAGAGGTGGGAACCCATGCACCTTCAGTAGCCAATATCAAACGATCAACAACACTAGCTCTCATAGTAAAAACACTTATGGATTCATTCTTCATCCTGGATGAAATTAAGCATATATTTTTGGTAAACCCCACTTTTACTAAATATATTGAGATGGATGAAATCTACAGGAGGGTAACAAAGATTTCTATCCCAGATAAGGAACACTAGAAAGAATTAACAGATTTACTTGATTAAGGATTATTGAACAACATTCAATTTTTGAGGGAACATTCAGCTAGCTTCAACCACTTTTCAACTTTTTTAGTGATAGTCATAAAACAACGCAGCACAAAAGCGGTGCCAAATCATTAGATAGTTTTATTTTTGATTGTATAAATAATATATTTTTGTAAAATAAGTTTAGGATATTTTTCATCCTACTGTTGTATAAATAACTCTCTTCACGAGTTATCAAGGGTTGCACCCTTGGAGAAGTATTTCTAGACATCTGATGTAATTAATCTTTATGGATCAATAATACAAAGTGAAGGATTCTGAATCCTGTTTTACACAATTCTTGTTTTCTATAAGCTTTTCTAGTGTCATTCATTATGTTTTTTCTTCATATACATGTGTCTTGCAGAGACAACTAGGTAGGAATAATTGTATTTCAATATATTCCTATAAGCTTTTTGAAGTGATAATCTATAAAGAGAATGAATTAATGGGCTGTTTATTTAATTAATTCCCTCAAAAGTAATAAATCATCAACACCTTTTGTAAGCTCATGTGTATTTTCTCAAACCCTTAAACATAGTTTAAAGGTTTTCATACTTATGATTATTTAGCTTTCAATTTGAAAACTGTGGCAATCATATTACGTTTTTTTTTATGCTCATCATCATAAAAGCTATTTGACTGTGTAAATATTTATAGCAGCCCTCTGCTGAGATATTGATATTATTCAAGAGGTTAGGCACATCAGTTCTATATCTATTTCATCCATTGGTCTCCCAAATTAAAACAAAACCCCCAAAACAATTATCTTAGATGCTCTGGCATAATAGCTGACCATTATTATCTCAGATGCACAACATCTATGTGGTACTATTGCCTCTCACTTAGAGACTTGTTTTTATCTCCCCCATTGTAGTAGAAGCACCTCAACATAGTTGCACTACACACTCACCACGCCTACTTCCCTTGCTATTTGAAGATACCATTGCATCACTCTCTTGTGCTGATAGTTAGCTCGTCAAGGAAAATCTTTAAGGATTTGGCAATAGGGCCTTTATACCGAATGGGAAAATGTGAGCTTTGATTGAGACTTCATTTGGGTACTCCTAAATGTTGGTGGGTCTAGCACCATCAACAGGTCACCAATTTGTTATGCGAAATTTATGATTACAGACAAAAGTATCTTCCCTATACCTAGTGGACTAGTCTAGAACAACATTAAGTAAATAATATAGAGTCTTCCTTAGAGAAATTGAAGAATAGGAAAGAGGCTTAGTTTCCTCCTTTCCTCTTGGCTACTAAGCTCCAAACGTAGCTCCAAATGCTATATTTAGAACCTGCACATATAACCAAAACAAGCCAAGGATCCATAACATCTATGTAACATAATTCAATTACTATATTTAGTGGATCAATGAGGCATTGAAATAAATGAAGGTAAATATAACATAATACATATAGGAAAACATGATAGTCTTTGTATTAATAGAAATAAGAGAGGGTTTACAACCAAGAATAGTAGTTGATATTGTAGATATTTTTCCAATTTGACTTGTCCTTCCTTGTCACAAAGAACACCTCAATATCACCCTAATGCATGAAGATGATGACTCTTTTACATTCAAGGAAACAACATGATGGCATGATCAGTCTCCAAAATCCAACCCTGATGTTGTGGATGGTAGTAAATTTATAGGAGAGGGATGGTAGTTTAGGATTTACCATAATAAGCTTGAGATCCACTTATGACGAGAGGATGAGCTCAAGGGATAAGAGGTGAAGTCTCCAAGGTAGGATCAAATAGGACTCAAGCCTCTTATCCAAGGTAAATGGTTACAAAAAACCCTAGAAGCTTCTAGAAGAGGAAGCTTTGGAAATATTTTTAATTTTACCAAATCTTTAGAATTAGTGCACCCCAGCAAGGAGCAACTAGTACTCACTAGCGCTTGTGAAGAAGGGAGAATGTGGCATTGAACGTGGATCTCCAAAGCGACAGGGTTTGCTCGGGCTTAAAACACTGATTTTGAGCAGTTAGACCTAGAAACTCAGACATTTTGGAAAAGTCATGCTTAGGGATTTGTGTAGGGATGATTACAACGTGCTCGTGAAGTGGATTGATCTAGTTTTTATTCCTATTAACTAGATGCAACAAAATGGAATATAAAATTCGCCCTTCAAGAATCATTCTAGATCTCACCTTCTTCTGCCACTTCTAGCAGCTCATTTTTCCTTCAATGACCTACACTTATGGCTTGGAGAAAGCCACTATAACCCTCCCAAACAATTTTTATTTTGGCTACTCCACCATTGTCCTACACTAGGACCTAATCCACTTAGCAACTTAACATCCACAAGATAATATACATATCTATGTCTCTAATGTTCTATTAGTCCTCTTATTCTAGGGTTCTATGCAACTTGAGCTCTAGTTAGTGCACACTAGCTTCCCTAAAATACTTCTCCATATTGTGCTTCATTCTACAAACTTGTTGCCACCTTTGTTTTACTTCTAAGGTCTTCATGTGAATTGTTTCAGGCCTAAGGTTGCTCCTCAAGACACCGTACAATACATAGAATATAACAACAAGACATTTGACCTTCTAACACAGGGAAACATCCCTATTCTACCTGCACATAATCCTTTGTACCTACAGCTAGAAGAGGAGACCCTTTCTAGGGCTCTTGGCCCACCAGACTAGTCTCCCACTCACTGTTGTAGGTAAAACACTCCCCTGACCTTTGAAATGACAGAAACCGAACCATAAAACAACACATAATTCACCACTACTTAGCTTAGAGTTATTGACCCTACCCTTTAAGAGATATGCTCCACAAATAATGCTAATCAACTCATCCTCCTTGCCTAGATAGCTACCTCAGACTTGCTACCCTTTTTAGAGGTAATATATTGAGTTGATTGCACTTTTGACGTACTACAAGTCTATCCTATGCTAGGAAACCAACTTAGCACCTTGCCTCCTTGAAGACTTCTTTCCTTGACCCTCCAAATACTTTAGATCTGGGTTTGTTCTTACTTGAGTTACCTGACCCTTTATAGGGCACCGTGAAGCAACCTTAATAACTAGCAAAAACCTTTAATCTACCTCCAATCCATGTGTTGTCTCTCTAGATTAATGTGGCCTACCTGAAGGAGGCTAGTAAGCTACTCATCCCTCCCTAAACACAACTTGATCCACCTCTGACACCGCAGAGATATATGGCATATCAGAGAGAAATTTTACTTTTATTCCTTTTCCTAGAATTAACCTTAAAAATAATTGTGTAGAAGCTTCTTTCCTCATTGGCTCTATCTACCCAAAACCATCCAGACCACTTACAAGAATGACCTCATTCTCCTATTTTCTAGATGTCCTAGGGTTGCAGCCTTCTTGAGGTAAAATTTGCTTCCTATTCATGTCACATGAGTGAAAGATTTTCTTCATTGATGAGGAATGAGGCTCCTCCTCAATCATATATATACTTTCCTCTAGGTTTTTATCTAACTCATCAATTGGGTCACATAAACTAAGGTCGACTTGAATTCTAAGATATTTTCACCCACACAGATATTCAAAAATTAATATCTCTCAAACTACATGGGTTCTCTTGGTGCCTGAAGTTGCCACTTGCTTCTCTCAGGGTGTACTATCGTTTCCAAGTGCCCTCTCACAAAATATCATCATGGTTTTGGTCCATCTACTTGGGGTACAAAACCCATAGGCTTGGGTTCTAATCCCACAAACCTTATTTGTGTGCCCATTCCTCCAAAACCCTTTCGAATAGGGTTTGGGGTATCTCTCAAGCTATAAATATCAACATATTATAATCAATATTACATATGTACCATGTCCTCTCAGAATAGAACTATAGTCATCACTTTTCATCAAAGATCATTGTCTCTCAGCTTTTGTCTTCATTTGAGGCTTGTTTCTTCCGACCATTTTTCTATTGACATCATTTATTCTGGGGTTGTGTCCCTGTGGGACCACTTGTTGAAGACATCAACCAATGAAAATTTAGCCAATGTTATGAATATTTTCCAGTCATGTCGTGCCAATAGAATATCTCCTGGGATTATGTAACCTTGTGAGATCACTCCTCTACATCGCATGCATGAAATCTAATTTTCCACCATCCCTGCTTTTCGTGCCACCTATTCTACCACCATGTCTCAGAGCTACATCAACCAAAACTTTTAAAAATGTGTTGCAATGAAAAATCCTAAGGATAGGCCTCTGGGCTGATGTGGCTTAGTGTGGCCTCCATAGAAAATATGAACCAATCAAATGACTAATGGGACTGTGTGTATGTCCTCTACCATGCTAACCTTTCTACCGCCTATACCAACTTCCACGTGTCAAGTTATGATTGGTGCAATGCGTTTTCTTTCTTCATCCCACATGGTTACCTGGAGTTGTTGAATCTACATGCCACCTATCACTAGTTTTGGACTACACTTCTCCATTCATACATTATGCTTACACCATCCTTGACTTTGCGCACATTTTGGATCTTCTGGGGTTATGTGGATATGAGGACCTTATGAGCTTACCATTGGTTCATTTTTCCAATTCAGTACCCCATGTCATCTCGGTGGCTAGTCACTCTTCCACGTTGTCGTAATTTGTCTCCACTGTGTTAGATGTTTCATCGCCAGTGGTTTTATGTGGAACCCCCTTGGGTGGTTTTGTGGCATAAGGGGGAGGGGGTTGACTATTAACTAGGATCATTGGTCCTTTGATTGACAATTTGAGAAAACGCCCAACATGGACCCCCCCTGTTGTTAACCCATGGGAAGGCATGCCCCTCCTCAATGTCTCCAATGAGTCAATGGGGACAAAAATCACATGATCAATCCATGAACTTGACCATCATTGAACCTCGCCCTTCTGCTAGCTATTCCACCAAGAGTTATTTCTTATTTGACTAAGCACCACACTAGTGCCAATCATTAGGGTTCATTATCTTTGGCTTCGTAACTTTTGGCCTCTTTTAGTCAGGTAACTTTGATCAACCATATCTTTCACTCTATGATTCCTTTTTTAGACTTTAGAATAACATTGGAAACCACTTTTCGAGCACCATCAAACTATGCAACTTTCAAGAGCATATGAGCCAATCTACTGAGGAAAAATTCCTTCAAAGCTTGGGTCATCTAACCTTCAATAGTTATAATATTTTATCTTCTTTAATTAACCAGATACTATGATGGTTCTCTACTAAATATTGCAGTAACCATTGTACTCCCCCTGAACTTAACAATCCATCCGCATCATTGCCAAGTACATTATGCACCTGACATGAATACTAACCCAATTGAAATAAATGCCAATGCACTTGATGCTACCTATCATCGTAATAATGCAAATTGTCCAACAATTCTCATTAAAAATTTATATCTGACATGAATACCAACCCAGTTGAAATCAATGCCAACACACTTGATGCTACATATCATACTAACAATGCTAATTGTCCAATAATTCTAATTAAAAATTTATAGAAAAATAATAACACAACTGTCTAGAATATCATGTAGACTTTTTGAAATTATTATTTTTATTGAAATCATAAAACTTCTCTAATAATTCCACCATTTTAATAAAAAATGGCTTTGGCATGGTTTGGTGATATTTTAAACAACTATATAATATATCTATATATATATGATCTTTTGAATGTTATGTTAAATAGTATTATAAGAAAAGATAATATATTATTTAGAATTACTTATTAATGATCTTAAAAAAAGATTTTCAGTCTAAATGTACATTTATGAATCTTAACTCATTAAACTATTTCATTACATACATATCTCTAGATATTAGTTCAAAAGTCAAGCTTCATTAAGCTATAGAGAAAATCATATAATTTAAAATTACTTATTAATAATTCTAAAAAAAATAAAATTGCATTCCTCATATATATTACATACACATCTCTAGATATTACTTCATTAAACTATTTCCTTACAACCTCTTAAAATCAAGCTTCATTAAACTATAAAGAAACACATATCTTTTCAAATTACTTATTAATAATTTAAAAAATACATATTTTATTATTAATATATACTTATGAATCCTAATTAATTAAACTATTTGATTATGTAATATTAATTAATATTATAAAAGAGAAAAACATATATTCTCAAATTAATTATAAATTATCTTAAAAAATAAAATTTCATTCCTAATATATGTCTATGAATTTTTAATTTATTAACTATATCCTTATATACATGAATCTAAATTCATTAAACTATTTTTTTACATATATCTCTAAATATTAGATCATTAAACTATTTCTTTACCCTCTCTTAGAGTAAACTTGATTATATTATAAAAAGCCATACCATTTAAAATTAATTATTAACCACTTAAAAACAAATTTTCATTCTTAACTTGTATGTTTCCATTCAAATTCATTAAACTATTTCTTAAAATAAACTTCATTACATTATAAAAAAAACCATACCATTTAAAATTACTTATTAACAATTAAAAAACGATTTTAAATTATTAACTTATATAATTCCCTCCAAATTCATTAAACTATTTCATTAATTCTAACTATTAATTCATTAAACTATTTCCTTCTTAATTCATTAAACTATTTCCTTCTACGCTGCTACAACCTAACTTTATTAAACCATTTCCTTCCATCCTCACCTACAAATATTCATTAAACTATTTCATTCCACCGTAATATAATAGAGCTTTCTTAAACCATTTCCTTCCATCCTCCTAAAATCAAGCTTCATTAAAATCAAGCTTCATTAAACACACACGAGAAGTCAAACTTTTAGCCACGCGAAGCAAACAAGCAGAAGCAAAAGCTTTTTAAGACATACTACAACCCAAAGGCATGTATATAAACTACATTGTTTTGTCGATAGTAAGTCAATATTATAATTATTGTTTTGAGCCCCGTAAACCTGTATTACAATTATTATATTGTTTTTGGCACGGTAAGTCAATATTACAGTTTTATCACTCGCATCTTGTCAGCGATTATTTTGCTAACTGTATTATGCAATTACGTAAGCGCTTTTCTAATAATAAAAATCGTTAAGAGTCATATAATTATTTATGATTAAATAATAAAGTAATAGGAAGGGTTAGATTCATATAATTATTTCTGAATAATTAAAATAGAAAATAAAATATATTAAATTATAATTAATAAATAACTTTTTTTAATCTTTTTAAATTTTTTTTATTAATTTTTTTTTATCATAAAAAAATTATAGTTGCATCTTTGACATATATATTAGTAGTCTATTGATCTTGTTCGTCATCCTGGTAGCTATGATGAACTTAGATTGAGGTTCCAAATGCATCCACCCTATATTTTCTATGTGATTTCTGCCAAGATTTTAGCATTATATTTTGTTGTTTCAGAGAGATTCCAGAAACAAACCACGGTTTCCATAAAATTTTCATAGTATTTGTAGTCTAACTTGCATTTTTTTATCCATAAAAATTCCTATAAAATTTTGATAAAATCTAACCCAAATTTTTGTAAATCTAAATTACAGTGGTCAAACTTCAAGATTTTAGATGCCTAATAATTTTAGATGCAACTGAATCTATTTTCATCATCATTCAAACACTGCTGCTACAAAAATTAATAACTTTTTTTTAACTAAATTCCAACCACTTTTAACTTTCACACAATTCCTCATAACCTGCAGCCGTTGCCGCCACGGTCGTTGTTGCCGCCACGGTCGTTAACCTTTCAACGTCAGTGATGCTTGTTTACTGTTTTCATTGAAATGAAGTATCCAGATAGGGTCCGGCATCCCATACACTAATATAAATTCCGACGCCCTCTCTCAATTAACCCAACAGTTCATAGAACATGAGATAACCAGTTTTTTTAATAGAAAGGTTGTCTACATAGTTGTTCCTTGCCAAAGTGTAGTAACATGGGTTCCTCACTAGGGGAGATAGAGTGCTGCAATCCTCATGTTCTGGTGATAACCGTTCCATCACAGGGCCATATCAATCCATTGTTGCAGTTTTCGAAGCGGTTCGTCTCTAAAAGACTCACGGTCACGTTTGTCACAAATGAAGCCAACCGTGTGTCCATGTTACAGGCGCAAAATGCAGTGCCCGGGGCGTCAAACTCCTCCATGGATGTTCAGTTCGAAACAATCTCAGACGGACTTCCTCTGGATTTCGACCGCGGGAAGTACGTCGACGCGTTCTTTCAAATGGTATACTAGATGGGAAGTCCAGCCTTAGCAAATCTCATAGAGAGGCTAAACGCAAAAGGCAACAAGATATGTTGCATCGTTTACGATTCTTTCTTTCCCTGGGTTCTGGAAGTTGCAAGCAAGTTTAATATTCCTGCAGCTTTTTTCTGGACGCAATCCTCTGCAGTTTACTCCGTCTATCACTATGCTATCAATGGAGTGGGTATGTTTTTATTTAGCCACGCTGTGTGATGTCTATAAGTTTTACTTTCTCTGTCAATCCTGATTTATTTAATCATTTTTCTTGTGTACAAAACTAACCGCATGAAACAGACAAAAAGGTGGAGGCAAAAGGAATACCAGGATTGCCGTTGCTGAGCGATTCGGACATGCCAAGCTATCTGCAGCCGTCAAATCCCAACAAGTTCGTGGTGCAGGTAGTAACGGATCAGTTTAAGTCGCTTCCAGAGGCCACGTGGGTTCTGGGAAACTCGTTTTTCGAACTCGAATCCGAAGAAATAAACTCAATGAAATCGATAGCTCCGATTCGCACAGTGGGTCCTCTCATACCCTCGGCTTTCTTGGACGGGCAGAATCTGACAGAGACTGACTCCGTGGAACACTTGTGGAAAGCCACAAACTGCATGGATTGGCTGAATACGAAGGAACCCGCAAGTGTTGTGTACGTTTCTTTCGGAAGCCTCTCTGTTATTTCAAAGCAACAAATGCATGAGATAGCTCTCGGGCTGAAAGCCAGCGGACATTCCTTCATATGGGTCATTCGTCCATCTTCTTCAGAAGGGGGAACTAAAAGTGAGGAAGACTTGCCGGCTGGTTTCCTGAACGAAACCTCCGATCAAGGGCTAGTGGTTCCATGGTGTCATCAGCTGCAAGTGCTTTAGGGTTCCAATGTTGGCGTTTCCTCAGTGGAGTGATCAGACAGCTAATTCCAAATACGTTGAACATAAATGGAAGACGGGCATGAGATTGAATCAACGACCAGCTGACGGACTTGTAGGGAAGGAGGAAATGGAGAAATGTATAAAGTTGATGATGGAAGGACAAGTCGGCGGTGAGATGAGGAAAAACGCTTCACGGTGGAAGAAATTATCGAAGGAGGCAATGGCGAAAGGCGGTTCATCCGAAAGAAATATTCAAGAATTTGTAGACGAGGTTATTGCCAGAGCACGTCTAGCTTCATCCTCTGTGCCTGGATTTTTTACTTGATTACGTTCAAATCATCTAAAATTTAGCGTTACATGTTGTTAATGGTTTTGATTTTCTAATTTGGTTTTTTTGAAGGGTGCTTCATCATCTGTGACTGGATTTTTTACTTGATTACGTTCAAATCATCTAAAATTTATAATTAATGCTTACTGGTGTTACATGTCGTTAATGGTTTTGGTTTTAATGGCTGAATCTTAATCGGTTAAAATAGACTTTGGGTTAAAAAAATTGAATATGTTTAATTTGTTAAGATTAATTGTAAATATAAATAATTAGTGATACTTAAGTGCATATTCTAATTAATATATGAAATCACTTTTTTCCTAGATTTTTTTTTGGCAATTTTGTTTAAAATTCTGTAAATATATTTTTAAGAATTATAAGTTAAAGTTGTTTAATCTACAAACTTTAGGTGGTTGAAGGGCTTTTTAGGCTTTTGAATCAGTTCATGCATTCAAAAGTCCATTTCAAACAACAAGAAAATTGTAC